>JACSOB010000103.1:0-268583 GCA_019677175.1 Bombus sylvicola
CGTTACAATAATGACCACAAGAATATGAACACAAGAATGAATACAAGAATGAACGTAATAAAAACTGGACGGTATAATGATCGAAAAACTGGACGCTGCTCTATGTTTGCCATATGCCCATTTATAATTGCTCACCCACGGGGTGGTGGTCCACTGGGGGTGTGCTTCCGTAAGGATTCCCAGGACGTTGCAAAGTTTTGGTTTCCTGAGATCGTACGTGACAGAATGCGAATTCTCATATTTCGACTCAGTTTCTGTCGGTCCTGTGTTTCTGCTGAGCTAGCGTCTAGGGAGATTTGAAGAGTTCCAGCTGAATTTGGGTTTTTTCTTGAGCGAAAACCTTGACGTTTGTATCGTCGTATTTATCTGTGTTTTCGCTTCGGCGCGTTAGGGAAGGGCTGGCGGCTGCAGCGTCAGTATCATTTCGATGTTCGCTGGAGCGGCACCGCAGTCCGCTGCTCTCCCCAGAACGAGGCTCCCCTTCCGTTTATTTTCCGTAAAAGTTCGGTTTCGATGGATATTTGCATATTATGGTTGTTTTCGTGATTTTGATCCTTTTCCTTTTGTTGTTTCCTTAGGCTTCGGTGATTGACGTTTGAACAGTGTTTACGGGAGCGCTCTCTATCGGAGGTTCTCATGCAGGATTTCCCTGGTGCGTATTTTATCTTGTTTTAGTTCGCTTGATTCGTCCTGTTTCGTTTTATTTAAAACTGTATTGTGTCGTTTCAGCGCAAGAGGAAGAGAACCCTGGGCACCCTCGTGGTCTTTTATTATTATTTTGTTTATGTTATATATATATATATATATATATATAAGGATTTTTTTTCTTTTATATATGTCGGAGATGAGGACATCGGAGACCTTTCTCTGGAACTTCGAAAACCCGCAAAATCGTAATTAAAGTTTACAGTTGTAATTAAACGATTTGTCATCATTGTACTCGTTTGTGATTTTTGTGATAGTGAGCTTGGGGCTCCGGGCGCGGTCGGTCACAGGCGACGGTCACGGGATGGACGCTTTGTCTGACAAAAGGCACGGAGTAATTCTATAGCACTCTCTAAAAGGAAATAGTTGCAATACTCGGCAGTAAATATTCCAACGGTCTCTGTCCCATAGCGCGCCACACGCAGACCCCATCCTTCGAGTAAGATGTTTACCAGATGTCGATGCGTCTTCGCAGTACAGTTCCGGCTAGCCCGAGGGCCCGCTATAAATCTTAAGATCTAGTTACCTAAAGTCCTTCAAACAGACAAACAGCCTTTGTCCCAACTACGGGAAGATAGAGGAGACATATTTTCCAAAACGAACGACGCCTCCCACCAGCAACTTTCTCTCGAGGGCGGCTAACGTCTTTTCTAACCACCGATATAGAGATTGACCAACTAGCAGCTACGCCAATTTCCCTTACTTCCTGAACGAAGGTTGTCTTCGACGAACCGATGATCTCGCGTCCTTAGACACCCCATCTTAGTTTTCCTAGGTGGTATCATCGGGACAGAGGTGGATTCCTTTTTGTGATCTTGTTGACGAAGGTAACGTCTTACGGTTTTTCGCGAATACGATACGCTGAGTTAGCAGAGTGTGTGCGAGCAGACTTAGCATCCCGTTAGCCGCGGATTCGTCATTGAACCTAAGACCAATATCACAAGTATCACGATCGTTCAAGATACCGAGGGTCGTCAAGCCTGTACTGTCCACGCTCGTGTCAGCAAATCGTACCCTTGTTATATCACAACGATGGCCAGTCCCAACGAAGATTTATCGAACGCCCACAACTCTATCTCTGACGCTTCTCCGACATATATATATATATATACACATATATTTTATACATTTGTATTTGACAATATATATTTAAGAAAAATGTTAACAATGTGTTTCATGATTTGTTTCTCGCGGCTGATTTCCACCAATCCCCATCATTCCTGTCGTGTTATTATTTGACTTCTACCTCGGCACGACGTTCCATTTTTGTATTAAATATTTATTTTCGTTGTTCTTTTCCTGTTGAGGTTATTCGGTGTGTAAACAGAGAAAACACGTGGATAAATTGTAAGGTAGAAAATATATTTAAATAGAAGTGTAATAAGTAAAATACAATTTGAGCTGGTCCAGATCCGCACGCTAGCAGTGTTACCTCACAACTGAAAACCCCCGAAGCCAACGTCGCCTGTCTACTGTTTATGACCTGACTTCGTCGCAGCTTTTGTCTACGCGCTGTCGATGGCTTCAGTGCTTGAGAAAATTAAAAGACCAGATGTAGAGTTTTTCTTAGAAGTGGTAACCACTTCAACACCCTCCCTAAAACTCTACATCCCTACAAACAATTATCTCAAATTTTACAAATTATCTCTTAATATTTTCTAACTCTTGTCGTAAATATCTGAAAATTAATTTGTCAATGCCTTCTCAAGTACATTTACCAGCCGCCTTTCTCTTTCCATACAAATTAATTTATTACAAAAAAAAACTAGAAGACTAAAACAGATCATGTAGAGTTTTTCCTTTTTGAGAAGTATAATCACTTCTGACACCCCTCCCTAAAAACTCTACATGTTTACAAAACAATTACCTCTTAATATCTTTTTTTACTTTTCAAACCTAACTTTTCCTTAAATATTCAAATCTCGGTTTTGGCAACGCCTTTGTACATATATCTGCCAATTGCTCTTTTCGCTTGTTACATACGTTATATCAATTTCGCCTCTATTGTATAAATCTCGCAAGAAATGATATCTTACGTCAATATGCTTACTTCTTTTGATGGAATTCTGATTCTTAATTAATTTCACGGTAATTAGTATTGTCTACACATAGCATATACTTAAGGGATTCTAATTTACATTCAAGAAATATTTTCTTTAGCCACATAATTTCTTTTCGCTCCTGAGGCTGCACTGACATATTCAGCTTCGGTCGTAGATAAAGCTATACATTGTTGTCGCTCACATTGCTATGTGATGGCCGCATTCGCATACTTACATACAACGCCTGATGTCGACTTTCTTGTTTCTTTGTCGCCTGCATAGTCAGCGTCGCTAAAGGTTTCTGAGACTGCCTGCTTTTTGTATATAAGAGTCCCATGTCTGCGGTCCCTTTTTATGTAGCGCAAAAATTCGTTTGACTAATTTCCATTGATACTGGTTTGGATTCTCTAAATGTCTCGCCGCTATATTTATTGCAAAACTAATATCTGGCCTACTTACGGTTTGTAAAACATTAAGTTCCCTACGGCTCTCTGTATGGTGTGTTACAATCATTATCGCCTATGTTACTTTCGTTCCAATTAGTCTCGATAGGTGTAGAAACACTGTTTGCCCTCATTCATATTAAATTTTTCCAATATGTTTTCGATATACCTACTCTGATGAATGAATATTGAACCATCTTCTAATCTATTAATTTCAAGTCCAAGAAAATTCTTTACTTCTTTCGAACTCGTAATTTTTGAATTCTTTTATTTAAATCATCGAAGAATTTATCAATTAAAGATTCGTCTGAAGCTGCTACCAGTCCATCGTCTACGTATATGGTCATCAACATTAATTTGTCGTCTTCTGTATAAATATAAAAACAAGGATCTGCGTTACTCTGATAAAATTTTAAGTTCGAGATAAATTTTGTGAAACGTTCCGTCCAACATCTTGAGACTGCTTTAAGCCATATAGGCTTTTTAGCAATTTACAAACGCGATTTGTACCATCATCATAACCTTTAGGTTGTTTCATATAAATATCTTCTTTCAGACTTCCATATAAGAATGCGGTTTTAATGTCGAACTGTCCGAGGTGTAAATTATTTTTGGCTGCAATACTGAGCATTAATCTAATTGTGTCAAACCGAGCAACGGGACTATATGTTTCCTTATAATCTATGCCTTCTTTCTGTGAACACCCTTTATTACAAGTCGCGCTTTTATATCGTTCCGAGTTGTCCGGATTTAGCCTTTATCGTTAAAACCCACCTATTGCTAAGTACCTTCTGATCTTTTAGGTTTTTCTACAAGTATCCACGTCTTATTTTCATGGTGCGATTTCATTTCATCATTCATAGCTGTTTCCCATAACTCTTCTTTTCGGATCTCATCGCTTCGTTAAAATCCACCGGTAATTTTTCCGCTACGTACGTTACTGGGTTACCATAAAAATCGGTTCGTTTGATCTTATCTCTATCTCTCAATTGTCTCACATTGTCGCTAGTTCCATGAGGTTGTTTTTCATGTTCACTCTCTGCACTTTCATACGTACATGCTCTATCGCTCTGCGCACTCACATCTTCGCGCTCGACAATTTTCGGTAAACTTAATTTTACGAATTTTCGCATTTTCTAGTTCAGGCTTAAATATTACGTCACGGCTTAATATTACATTTTTACTGTTGGCACGTATTACACTCGATACCCTCGTCCGTCATCTAAATAGCCTACCAAATATCCTTTGTTAGCCTTTTTGTCAAGTTTTGTCCTTTTCTCCGCAGGTATGTGAGCAAAGCACTCAGTACCGAAAACCCTAAACTTTTCTAAATTCGGCGATTTCCCGTACCACAGTTCATATGGTGTTTTCTTATCTTGTCTTGTCGGCCCCGTCTTATTTATGACATGTACTGCTGTGTTCATGGCTTCGGCCCATAAGAACAGCGGTAGATTTGGTTTCGAATATAGCATCGACCGACCTGCCTCTACTATTGTTCTATTTTCCCTTTCTGCGACACCATTCTGTTCAGGAGTGTATGGGACGTTAATTGTGTGCCTAATTCCTGACTTCTTAAAAATTCTTTTTACTTTTTATTTTGAAATTCTTTCCTCCATCACTATGAATTTCTTTAATTTTATCCTTAAATTGATTTTCAACTTCTAGGCAAAAGGTTTTAGTTTTTCAATTACTTCTGACTTACGTCGAAGAAGTAAATCTTTGTGAATTTTGAAAAATCATCTTTAAATGTCACAAAATACAGTTTCTTGCCTAATGACTCGACTTCCATAGGTCCACATACATCCGTATAAATAATTTCGCGAGGTTTAGTCGCCCGATTGATTTTCTCGTGAAAACTCGATCTATGATGTTTCCCGTACGCGCAACCTTCACAGAAAAGTTATTATCCTCTACAACTTTCATATTTGAATTTTTAAGAATTCTTTTTAACATGTCTGATGTTCTGATGACATAGCCGTTCGTGCCATAACTGCAATGTGTCCGCGTTTGACTCTGCTCTATTGCTAAAATTGCAAACTGACGGTATGATAACTCGTATATCTACTTTATACAAATTTCCGATAACAGAACCTCTTGCTATTATTTTCTGATTTTGTAAAATATGCAATTGGTCCCTTCCTTTGAAATACAAAAATCTATGCCCCTTCTTGCGACAGATCTAATCGAAAACAGATTTCTTTTCATACCTGGTACGTATAGAACATCGTTCATTGTACATGTTACCCATTTGCCGTCCACAAAAGTCTCTACTCTGATTTTTCCTTTGCCGCACGCATCCATGAACGTACCATCGCCGATCTCTATCTTCACCGTGTTATCGAATTCTTCGAAAACGCTGAACCATTCCCGTCGTCCTGTCATGTGATCTGTAGCTCCTGAGTCGATTATCCAAACATCAGGGTTTGCCGTTTGTATCGCTGAGGTACTTCCTAATAGACCAATTCCGCTGTGATCCCGATTTTGGTTTCTCGGTTCCTGGTTGTCTCTACTGTTGCTTCTTTTATTATTTTTAAAACAGTTTTTGCTGGTGTGGCCTTTCCTTTTGCATATAAAGCATCTAAAGCAATCCTTCTTTAGATGGCCAACTTTTCCACAGTTAAAGCAACTTGGTCCTTGTTTCTCGTATTCACGTTTACTTGACTGCTTCTGCTGTTCCCTTTATAATTATTACCTTTTGTTACCAGTGCCACCGATGTTTCCTGGTCGTCTTTCTTCCATCTAATTTCTTCCGTCATCAGCCTGGTACTAAGCCTGTCTAAGGTCTTCTTTTCTTCTTCCACGGAATCCCACGCACTGTGAAAATGATCGAATTTGTTTGGTAACACCGATAAAATGCGTGTTATCAGCATTTTCTCGCCAATTTCACTCCCAAGGGCTTTCATCTTCGCCGCTATGAGTTCCAACTTTGATAGGTTATAGGAGACATTTTCAGATTCTTCCCATTTAAAATCGAAGAACTGCTTCTGGACCATATTTAAATTCTCATCCGACTTCATGTCATATACTGTATTCAGCTTTTTCCACATTTCATGTGCTGTCGTGCAACATAAAAAGAAGATCCAACGGTTTCTTTCCTACTGAGGTCACGATTAATTTTCTCGCTAATCGATCTGCTTTCAAAAATCTTCCACGAGCGACTTCTTTTCTCCGCGCTGTTACCTGGATGACACAGATTCCCTTCACACACGTTGATCAGGTCGTCATCTTCCTCCAAAAGTGTACGCATAACAAAACGCCACTGGAGCCAATTTTCTTCGCCGCGTAACATCTCGACCTTCGCACTTGCTGATTCCATTTTAGCACTATCCCTTATTTTACTAAGCACAACACTTTTAACAATTTATTCACTTCACGTTGCTACCTTGCAATTTACAGCCCTGGGCCCATAACCTGTTGAGGTTATTCGGTGTGTAAACAGAGAAAACACGTGGATAAATTGTAAGGTAGAAAAATATATTTAAATAGAAGTGTAATAAGTAAAATACAATTTGAGCTGGTCCAGATCCGCACGCTAGCAGTGTTACCTAATAACTGAAAACCCCGAAGCCAACGTCGCCTGTCTACTGTTTATGACCTGACTTCGTCGCAGTCTTTTTGTCTACGCGCTGTCGATGGCTTCAGTGCTTGAGAAAACTAAAAAGACCAGATGTAGAGAGTTTTCTTTAGAAGTGGTAACCACTTCAACATTTCCTTTTCCTTTTCTTTTCTTTTTCCTATCGAAAGTATAATTTATTTTTTCGTAATACATAATAGTTAGTGCAGGCATGTTTCAAGATGGCCGCCCGTGAATGTCCCTCGCATACAGTGATTTCTATTGATCTCGGATCTATTTATCAATTATGTGTAAATCTTGTTTTGATGTTTTGACGTATAGTTGAAGTGAGAAATATAGTATTTTGTATTTATCTAACGTGTATAATTATTGCGTGTGTTCCGACGTGCGCGTATAAATCTAACATGGCTGCTCGCAAATGTCATCAGTGAGGTTACAGTGGCGGATCTTTAGTTTTGTTCGATATCGAAGTGATTTTCCGTTTGTCGCTCGTTTTTCTTTTATTCCACCGCAATAAGACTATATATTTATTATTGATATTGTTACTATTATTATTGTTAAAATGACAATAGTATTGTTCATGTGAATGTATATATATATATATATATATGTCGGAGTAGCGTCAGAGATAGAGTTATGGGCGTTCGATAAATCTTCGTTCGGATTGGCCATCGTTGTGCATATAGAAGAGATAACGATTTGCTTACACGACGTGGACATTACAGGCTTAGACAAACCGCCTCGGTATCTTGAACGATCGCGATACTTGTGATATTGGACTTAGGTTTAATAACGAATCCGCGGCCAACGGGATGCTAAGTCTACTCGCACACTAAGTTAACTCAAGCGTGTCGCACACGCGAAACGTAAGGCCTTAGTCACTCGTCCATGAGATCACAAAAGAATGCACTTCTGTCCCGATGATGCCACCTAGGAAAACTATGATGGGGTGTGTCTAAGGACACGAGATCATCGGATTCGTCGAAGACAACCTTCGTTCAGGAAGTAAGGGAAATTGGCGTAGCTGCTAATTGGTCAATCTCTATATCGGTGGTTAGAAAAGACGTTCGCCGCCCTCGAGAGAAAGTTGCTGGTGGGAGGCGTCGTTCGTTGAAAAATATGTCTCCTCTATTTTCCCGTAGTTGGGACAAAGGCTGTTTGTCTATTTGAAGGACTTTAGGTAACTAGATCTTAAGATTTATAACGGGCCCTCGGGCTAGCTGAACATGTACTGCGAAGACGCATCGACATCTGGTAAACATCTTACTCGAAGAATAGGGTCTGCGTGTGGCGCGCTACGGGACAGAGACCGTTGGAATATTTACTGCCGAGTGTTACAACTATTTCCTTTTAGGAGAACCTATAGAATTACTCCATGCCTTTGTTAGACAAAGCGTCCATCCCGTGACCGCGGCTACGTTCGGCGACTGACTGTCGCCCCGAACCCAAGCTTACTATCACAAAATTCACAAACAATTTACAATGATGACAAATCGCTGTAATGTACAGTTATGGCTAACTGTAAACTTTAATTACAATTTTACGGGCTATCTGAAGTTCCAGAAAGGTCTCCGGTGTCCTCTCATCTCCGACATATATATATATTTATATTGTGTGTCGTTTTTAATGTGACTAATGTTTTGTAATTTTTCCGATAGTGTTATTTATTGTTCAGAGTAGTTTATTTTATAGTGTTCAATAATATAAAACACACACAAACGTGTATATATATATATATATACATATGCGTATACATATTTCTTCTAGTGGTGTAGCGCGAAGTGAAATGTTAATTATTTATTTTATATTAACTTCATTTAATAAGATAGAACACACACACGTACATGTATATATGTATATATTTCTGGTAGTTTGATTTTCATTTAGATTCTTTAGTGATATGACGTTGTGTGTTTGAGGTTATATTTTGATTTCATATATACATATATATCTTGTATTGTGACAACATAGTATTTTCCTAGATTATTGTGTGTTTAATGTGTTTTCCACATATTTGTGTTTGACAGTAGAATCTGTACGCAATTCTTCAAGTCGTTACGGTGTCAATTATTTGAACGTTCTAGCCTGTCAACAGGTTGTTACTTAGTTCCTAGTATTGCGTTGTGTGTTCTATTTCTTTTGTATTCATTTAGATTATTAGTAGTAGTTTAGTTTAGAGTTATATATATATATATATATATATATATATATATATATAGACATCCATGTTTCATAATGTAGTTTTCATTTACGTTTTAGCCTATCGACAGGTTGTTGCGTTGCGTGTTCTATTTCTTTAGTATTCATTTAGATAATAATTTAGTATAGATTATATATTTATATGTTTTATATATATATAGACATCCATGTTTCGTAATGTAGTTTTCATTTACGCTTTAGCCTATCGACAGTTTGTTGCGTTGTGTGTTCTATTTCTTTAGTATTCATTTAGATAGTAATTTAGTATAGATTATATATTTATATGTTATATATATATAGACATGCATGTTTCTTAATGTAGTTCTCATTTATAATTACTTTACCGGAATGTCGTCTAGTTTTAAGTATCTATCTTAGATTAATAATTTGATGTAACAATGTAGAGCGCACACACATATATATATTCCTGACAATGTAACCTTTATTTCTTTAATAATACAATATTGTATGTTTTAAGTATTCGTTAGACTATAAGTTCTTTGATTTTATATACTCATATATTTATAGTTTGGTTTGTTACATAGTATTGTCTCTAATATTTTCTGGATTATTACATGTTTTGCATATATGTTTATATTTATATGTAACTCTCCAAGTTGTTGCTGCGTTGATTGAATAAAATATATTTATATACACATATATTTCTGGTGTTTCAATTATTTCCCTTTTCTAGTTATTCTTATTTCCTGGTTTATTTATTCGGTTCGCGACTCATTCAGTTTATTAGTAGATTCTATTTACTTTTAATTTTATACTGGTTGGATTTATTAGTCACCCTCATTTGTTAATTCTATATTTCGTTTCTTAATGCCGTATGTTCGTTTGTGTATTCAAATCCTTATTCGCGCGTTTTGTATCGCGCAGTTTTCTTTTCTCGTTACGGCACGTGCGGCAGGGCGGGACGCAAAACCGCCCTGAAATAAAAGGAAGGACGGGGGGGGGGGGGGGGCGCGGGGGGGGGAGGGGGGAGGGGGGGGGTGGTTCTTTGGCTTTCCTTTCTAATTCTTTTTAAATAAAAGAAACATTTACAAAAAAAAAACAAAAAACCCTGCAAAAGCCTCACAAACGCTTCCTTTCCCCCCCCACTTTCCAAAATGCAAAGGGACCCAACCCAAACCAAAACCCCACGAGCCTCACAAAATAATACAAAAAAAAACACACAAACATATTTTCCCACCCCAATATACCTATTTATTATATATACTTTTTTTGTTTTAATATTTAAAAATCTATTTATTTTATATCATATTTTACTTTAATTCTTCTCTCCAAAATTTCAATCTCCACCAAACAGCTTTTTAAAAAAAAAAAACCTTTTTTTTTTCTCCTTTTTTTTTATATTTTTTATATTTTTTCTTTTTTTTTTTCTTTTTGTTGGTTTTTACTTTGCTATACTTATCGCTCCCGAGTTATCCTCATAAATTTTTACTACAAATTAAAAAATCATCTACATATATTAGCAAATAAACATTACATTATTCTTCTTAAAACCTAATCTCGTCACATACCTATCAAAACACTCATACCAATCTCTCGGACTTTCTTTTAACTCATAAATCGCTTTCGATAATTCACAAACTCTATTCATTCATTCTACATATCATATTCTTTGCAACCTCGCTCTCTTTTCTTTTTTATTTGCAATGTCCTATTTTTTTATCTCTTTCTTTTCCTCGCTTCGTTCTACTTTTGTTACATTTTTCGCCCTTGTTCCTCGCAGATACTTCACCTTTCCTGTCTCTATCTTCGTCATTACCCTTCTCCAATTTTCTATTCCTTTTCCTCTTCTTATAATTTTCTACATTCTTACCATCTTCACTATTGTCACAACAAATCGCCTCCTCGAATGTACAAGGGATGTCTACTCTACAGTAATGTGTGTGAGTCTCACTGCTGTTTTCCTTTTCTGATCTCTCTTGTTCCTCTTCGCTTTCTGATGGCTTAAGTGGTTTTAGAAGCTTTTCCACAATATATGCTGATGGCTCGCAATCATCATCTCCACCTGAATATTGTTTTTCTTCTTCATCTTCGTCAGAATCCAAATTCATTATCACATTTCTAGCATTATTGATTTTTCTCCTCAAAGCCTTGAGCTCACTATGTTCACTGATCTTTTGTTCTTGTCTCTTAGTCTCTGCGTCAGACATGATTTTAATCCTCTGCTGTAACCATTCGCCTTTATCTTGTTTCGCTTTTAGTTGCTTTTCAAAATGTTGTTTTATATGTGTGACATAATCTGCCTTATCTCTCTCACGTTCCCTATCTCTTTCTCTTTCTCTTTCCCTGTCACGGTCCCTATCTCTTTCTCTTTCTTTCATACCACTACATTTGGCACTGTTTACTAAGTGCTCCTTCCCTTTCAATATACTTTTCATTTTATATATTCCGTTTTCTTTGACCGCTGTGGCTGTAAGTATATTGTTTTTATCTATTATTTTCGCAATATTTCCTTTTGAGATAACCGTATTGTTATTATCCGTTAACCTGCCTAAGCTAATTAAGTTTGCGGACATTTCTTTCACATAAAATACTTTCCTCATATTTATTTTATTTCTCTTTCCAAATGCTTCGAAATAACTTAAAACATTACCTACTTTCGTTGCCTTTATCGATCTATTATTGCCCAAATATATATTTACCGGTTCTTTAAGGTCGATAGATTTGTCAAAATAATCTATATCGTTAATTATATGATCGGTACAACCGCTATCTAATAGCCACCTAGTCTCATTATTACTTATCCCTTTCATCTTGCTGCTGTGTGCTGCGTGCGCCGTTGCCATCCATGTGCCTGCTTCTGAATTGCCATATTCGCTCGTGTCGGTTGCTGTTTGACGATAGAAGTTTCCACGTCCTCTGCTCGTATAGCTTTTGTTTCCTCTTCCTCTGCTGCTGCCACGTGTTGACCCACGCCGATAACTGCTGCTGCTTCCCGCTTGGACGCCATTTTGACACTCTCTTGCAAAGTGTCCCACTCTTCCACATTTGAAGCATCCTTCCTTTTTCGCAGCAAAGGCATTATATTTCGTTCCTTCTTGATTTGATTTTTGTTTGCTTTCCGCTATCTCTATTTTATTTCTCACGTACGCTACTGTTTGATTCTCTTCTTTCACCGTGTCTATTATATCCGCTATGTAGCTATACTCTTCAGGTAACGCATTTAGCATGTAAATTTAGCTTTTCTCTCTCACTCACATGTGCGCCGGCACTTTTTAATTCGTTTATTAATTTTTCGAAATCACAAAAAAATGATGCTGAATCACTGTAATTCTCCAGTCTTATGTTTTCCAATCTCCTTCTGCATACGATCTGCAATGCCGTCGACTCTTTCAAGTACATTTCGTCAAACTTTCTCATTATCTCATATGCCGTTTTTTCCTCACAAATATATTCCAATTGTCTATTTGATATTGCACTATATATTATATATTGTCTCTTTCGGTCTTCACTCGAGTTATAACAATATCACATTCCTTATACCTCAGGAACATCGTTATTCTTTTCTTCCACATACAGTAATCCTCCCCATCAAATATCGGTATTATAATTTCCGATCTTTCCATTTTAATTGATCTTTTATTCTTTACTCAAGCGTTCCTACGTGCTCGAATTATTTTTCTTTTATTTTTATATCCTTGGAAAATTTCTTTCCGTACTCAACTCACTCGAACTAACTCGCAAGACTAAAAACCACGCACTAAATAGCCTGCAAAACTAGTAACCACGCTCTGCTACGATGTTAAGATAAAGAAAGGATTCGGAAATACAAATAATTGACTTTATTTTACACACAACAGCTATACAATATATCTTACACTCTGAAGACCTCGACAACCTTCTTGCACGCACGCTTGTTCTCAACCGACTCTTCCAGATTCTTCTAACATCTGGCGACAGTCTTTTGTCTCAACTAAGACCTGGACGCCCTCTGACTCTTACACACACACTCTCATGTACAGTGTAAATGTATCACTTTCCTAACAGTTTACTGTTCCAGGGAAGATTGTTTTTCCTGTCGCTTCTCTGGCCAATGTGTTATTTTGATGAGGGTCAGTACGAAGACCAGGTGATTTATTGAGTCGTCTCGAATTTATTAGAAATAAGAATAACCTTTTATTACTATAAATATATATATAGTTTTCTCTCTCTTTTCTTTTTATTAAAACTTTTGTTTTATTTTAGGTTTTACGTATATGCTACCAGTGAAAATAATTTTCATGAAGGTTACTTGAGTTATAATTATATACATATATGCATACGTTTTGGTGAGTAATATAAATGGGATTTATTTTATCGTTATAAATATATATAAGTATATATTATCAATAGGTATAAACGTCACAAGTGTAGCTTGTTTTGTATATATATGTCGGAGATGAAAGGAAAGCCGAAGCCTTTCCTTGGAAATTTTGGGAACATCCTCTAGTACCTTAGCCTAGATTTTATTATAGTTGTAATTGCTTAAGATTTGTAATAAGCGAGATTGGGTTCGAGATGACAATCGGTCGCTGAACGTAGCCACGGTCACGGGATGGATGTTTTATCTAACGGAGGTCTGGAGTGGTTGTATGTGTTTTCCGAGAAATGTGGTTGTGGCGGCATGCGGCCTCGAGAGCGGGCCTAGCCACGTGTGATGTTGCCTCGGAGGTGCCGATGCAATGGGACATACATTGTATTAGTAATCAAAACTCTAGGCAGAAACTGCCTAGCAACGGCGTTTGGAACTTTCTCGATGCTTCCAACGAGTGTGCCTAGCAACGGCGTTTGGAACCTTCTCGATGCTTCCAAACGGGTATAGAAAACAAAATGCAATCGTACAGGGAGAAAAATCTCCACGAGGCTGGCATTCTTGCGATTGCCTTGGAGAGTGACACATCGAGCATTTTCGACGATCGTATTTGCGTCTAAGTTAGTTTCGCTTAGTAAGGAGTTATCCCGGTGACCGTGGATTCGTTTGAACTCAAACATTGCTAATAGTATTATTTAATTTAATTATTCGTAGATCGTATTATTCATTAGGCTTAGTGTTTGTTAGACTTATTATTAGTTGTACTTATTATTTGTTAAGCTTAGTGATAGACCTGTATATACGTGTAAATAAAATCTCGGCTTTGTGAAACGATGGCTAGTCCACATGAAGAGTCGTCGCGCGCCCAAAATTCGAATCGTGATCCGACATCAGAAGTGGGATTAGAACCGTTTAAAGTGCTACAAGAGCAAATGGTCCTTATGCGCGAGTTAATTCAGACGCTAGCGCACAAACCGGGGAGCAAAGACCGAGTACGGAATCTAAGGATGCAACGTTACCACGTTTTGACCCCGAAGGCGCGGGCGCCGATCCATCCGCGTGGTGCTCTCATGCTGATCTGATTTTGAAAGACCACCCGATGCAAGATAGTGCGTTACTTTCCGCTCTAAATCGCGCCCTAAGGGGTTCTGCTGCGCATTGGCTTTCACAAATGGTGCGCGGTGGAAAGCTCACCTGGCCAACGTTTAAGGAACAATTTCTTTCGCGTTTTGGTGGCAGAGAGACAGCCGCTTCGGCGTTAATAAGGATATCCAGAGAACGACCGTCGGAGACTGAATCCCCGGGAGCGTACGGTAGTCGCCTCCGCTCCATGCTGCAGATGAAGTTGCAAGATCTAACGATGCCCGAAGTGATCAATGCCCTCGCCCTTTATATACTGAGTTCACAAGATCGACGCTTTCGGCGACTAACGCTCGCGAATAATATCAGGACGGAGGACCAATTTCATGATGAAATGAGGATTCTCCCTTACAACGATCAGCCGACATTTTCGCCAAGAAATTCACTAACGGAACCTGAAGCTAAACGAAGCAGGCTATCAGTTCCTCGGATTAAGTGCTACCGCTGTGGTGCTCACGGACATAGGAGAACGGAGTGTCGCCTGCAAACACAAACGGGGAAGGAGCAGGATATACGAAACCCGAAGGAAAAACGACCAGCCGCATCGTCGAAGGTGACCTGCTTCAAATGCCACGAGGAGGGACATATCGCGCCTAATTGCCCATCATCGCGGAAAAGAAACTACGATTCCATTGACGAACGCCGGATCGACTCCTGTGTAGTGGAAGCTCCGGCTGGTAGATTAAGCCATCTGGGCGAGTCGTATCCATTTTACTTTGATTCTGGGGCCGAGTGTTCGTTAATCAAAGAGTCCCTAGCCTCGAAATTTTCGGGTAAAAGAATAACCGATGTGGTAGTGATGCGGGGGATCGGGAATACTCGTATTAAGAGTACACTTCAGATTTTGCCCACTGTTTGTATTAACGGTCTTACATTGGAGATAGTTTTTCATGTCCTTGCTGACGATTACCTAAAATACGACATCATGATTGGTCGCGAGATTTTGAGCCAGGGATTCGACGTAAATATCACGCAAAATAGCCTCGTTATTTGTAAAACAAAGGTCGTTAACGCTTGTGGTAGAGTCGCGGAAGATGCGGTCAACATTAACGAGGTTGACACTGATGTGATCGGTAACGATAAAGATCGATTAATCTCTGTTCTCGAAAAATTTAAAGAATCATTCATTACGGGTTTCCCGCGTACTCGCGTCAGTACGGGCCAGTTGGAAATACGGCTAATTGATCCCAACGTCACCGTGCAGAGAAGCCCTTACAGGCTTAGCGAGGAAGAGCGAAGAATAGTACGCGAGAGAATAGACGAATTAATTAAAGCACAAATTGTAAAACCTAGTAATTCGCCGTTCGCGAGCCCTATGATACTCGTGAAGAAGAAGGACGGCTCAGACAGATTGTGTGTAGACTTTCGAGCGCTGAATAAAAATACGGTCGCGGATCGGTATCCCTTACCCCTTATTGTTGATCAAATCGCGAGATTGCAGAGTGCGAGATACTTCATTAGCCTGGACATGGCTAGCGGATTTCACCAGATTCCCATTCATCCTAACTCGACGGAATATACTGCGTTCGTTACCCCCGACGGTCAATACGAATACGTGACGATGCCGTTTGGGTTGAAAAATGCACCAGCCGTTTTCCAGAGAGCCATTTTCAAGGCCTTAGGCGACCTCGCTTATTCGTATGTCGTTGTTTACTTGGACGACGTTCTAATAATCGCCGACTCAATAGATCAAGCTCTAGAAAGGTTGCACACTGTACTAAACACACTCGTAAACGCCGGATTTTCTTTCAATTTCGCTAAATGTTCTTTTCTGAAGACGTCGGTACTTTATTTGGGATATGTAATTCGTAACGGAGAAGTTCGTCCAAACCCGGGAAAAATACAAGCTTTGAATTCTTTACCTGCACCGTCGACCGTCACACAGCTTAGGCAGTTCATAGGTTTGGCCTCTTACTTCCGAAAATTTATTCCTAAATTTTCACAAGTGATGAAACCCTTGTACGCACTCACTTCTAGTAACAAGCACATAACTTGGACGGACAGGCACGAAAAGATAAGACAACAGATAATTTCCGTTCTGACCGACGCGCCGGTGTTAATGGTATTTGATCCCAATCGTCCCATAGAGCTACATACCGACGCTAGTTCGGAGGGGTATGGAGCTATTTTAATGCATAAAGTCGAAAAGGAAAACAGAGTCATCGAATATTATAGTAAATGGACCAGTCCCGCGGAATCTAGGTATCATTCGTACGAACTGGAGACACTAGCAGTAGTAAGCGCCGTCAAGCATTTCCGACACTACTTACATGGACGGAAATTCTTAGTAGTTACCGACTGTAATTCTTTGAAAGCCTCCAGCAACAAAGTAAACTTAAACGACCGGGTTTATAGGTGGTGGGCTTATTTGCAAACATTCGATTTTGACATCATGTATCGAGAGGGTAAACGAATGGCCCACGTAGATTTCTTTTCGCGAAACCCCGTAGACTTGAATCGCCGTATGATAGACAAGGTCGCAGAGAAAGAGATTAATCTGGCCGAGATCTCCGAAGATTGGCTATTAGCGGAACAACGTCGCGATCCGCAAATCTCCGAAATCGTTAATAAATTACAGGATGAAGAGCTCGCGGAAGATATCGCGAATACCTACGAACTGCGATCCGGTACACTTTACCGTAAAATACAACGAAAGGGCAGAACCCTTTGCTTACCCATTGTTCCGAGAGGTTTTAGATGGTCCGTCATCAACCATGTGCATCAGTCAATTATGCACTTAGGATGGGATAAAACGCTCGAGAAGCTCTATGAGTATTATTGGTTCGAGGGAATGGCGAAGTATGTTCGCAAATTTGTCGAGAACTGCCATGCTTGTAGAGTTTCGAAGGCTAGTTCAGGTAAAATACAGGCTGAACTGCATCCTATACCTAAGATCGGCATACCGTGGCATACGGTGCGCATGGACATAACGGGCAAGCTGAGTGGCAAGAATGACTCGAAAGAGTATGTCGTCGTCTTGATCGATGCCTTTACGAAATTCGTGCACTTACATCACACACGCAAATTGGATTCGCTTAGCGTTATCAAGGCACTTAAGTCCGCCGTGTTTTTGTTCGGTAGTCCCTGTCGGATAATAGCAGATCAGGGTAGATGTTTCACGGTCCGGGAATTTCAAGAATTCTGTGCAAGCAAACAAATCAAAGTTCATTTGATGGCGACCGGTGCAAGTAGGGCCAATGGGCAAGTAGAACGTGTTATGAGCACGTTAAAAAAATATGTTCACAACGGTAGAAACGACCGGGCGTTCATGGCAAGACGCGATCGGGGAGATGCAATTGGCTTTGAATTGCACCATCAACCGCGTAACCAAATCGAGTCCTTTAGAGTTATTGATTGGTAGAGCAGCAAGACCGTATGACTTATTACTACCTGATAACATCGAGGAAAAAGAAATAGATATCTCCAGTGTAAGACAACAGGCAATAAAAGAGATGGAAACTAGTGCTAGGTATGACAAAGAGAGATTCGATAAAACCAAAGCTAAAGTAGTTAGGTTTAATCTCGGTGATTTGGTACTACGCCAAAATGAAGAAAGGAACCAGACAAAATTGGATCCAAAATTCAGGGGTCCGTTTGTGATATCGGAGGTCCTGGAAGGAGACCGATATACCTTGAAAACACTGGATGGGAAAAGGTCATACAAGTACAGTCATGACAGGTTAAGGAAAATGCCGGATAGTTGCATTCCTGCGGAGTTAGATGTCTGTTGTGATGACGAGAACAGTGACCATGGCGATGTGAGTACCTCGATCCCAGAGGATCGTAGAATTATATGAGCCCAGGTGCGGCCATGGGATGGAGTTCAGTGCGGTCAGGCACTGGAAGTGACGATGTCACGAAGCTGGGAGCCGGTTTAGTACCGACAGCGACAATGTCACGAGGTTGGAGCTGGTCTAGTACCGACAGCGACAATGTCACGGATTTGGAGCTGGTCTAGTACCGACAGCGACGATGTCACGAAGCTGGGAGCTGGTCTAGTACCGACAGTGACTATGTCATGAGGCTGGAGGCGGTCTAGTGTTGACAGCGATCGTGTTACGAAGCTGGTTATGTAACGAACTTTGAGAGTATGTGCGATTCGAAGGATGAGACCCATTTGGGTGTGAAATCGAGAATGGTCCGTCATGTCATTACGACCCGACTGAAAGCACGCAGAATGCAACTGGCACTTTGAATGCTAATCACAATGATACTAATCTTGTTTCCTTTTGTTTTGTTGACGAGGGTACACCCGAGGACGTGTGATAGTCAGGATGGCCGTGTCGGAGATGAAAGGAAAGCCGAAGCCTTTCCTTGGAAATTTTGGGAACATCCTCTAGTACCTTAGCCTAGATTTTATTATAGTTGTAATTGCTTAAGATTTGTAATAAGCGAGATTGGGTTCGAGGTGACAATCGGTCGCTGAACGTAGCCACGGTCACGGGATGGATGTTTTATCTAACGGAGGTCTGGAGTGGTTGTATGTGTTTTCCGAGAAATGTGGTTGTGGCGGCATGCGGCCTCGAGAGCGGGCCTAGCCACGTGTGATGTTGCCTCGGAGGTGCCGATGCAATGGGACATACATTGTATTAGTAATCAAAACTCTAGGCAGAAACTGCCTAGCAACGGCGTTTGGAACTTTCTCGATGCTTCCAACGAGTGTGCCTAGCAACGGCGTTTGGAACCTTCTCGATGCTTCCAAACGGGTATAGAAAACAAAATGCAATCGTACAGGGAGAAAAATCTCCACGAGGCTGGCATTCTTGCGATTGCCTTGGAGAGTGACACATCGAGCATTTTCGACGATCGTATTTGCGTCTAAGTTAGTTTCGCTTAGTAAGGAGTTATCCCGGTGACCGTGGATTCGTTTGAACTCAAACATTGCTAATAGTATTATTTAATTTAATTATTCGTAGATCGTATTATTCATTAGGCTTAGTGTTTGTTAGACTTATTATTAGTTGTACTTATTATTTGTTAAGCTTAGTGATAGACCTGTATATACGTGTAAATAAAATCTCGGCTTTGTGAAACGATGGCTAGTCCACATGAAGAGTCGTCGCGCGCCCAAAATTCGAATAGTGATCCGACATATATATATGTGTGTAAATATGACCGTTTATTTTATAAGTCACTTGCATTATCAATGGAAGTGAGTGTTGCAAATATCACCTAATTTACAACATGCGTGTATATATATTGGTAAACATGAATGAAAATTATATGTATAGTTATTAATGTCGTTTGTTTACAGGTGGATAGTATAAGTATTTGTCTTCGTGCGTAGCATATAAGTGCATTATAGTTCTACGGTGCGGATTACTATTCCTTGAACTAAAAAGTCTCTTTCAAGGTGAGTCAGATTATTGTAACCGCGATATATCTCAAACGGGATAGAAATGACGGTCAGTTTTCGTCAAAATCGAGGAAATCATAGCGATTTGCGAGCTGTTGGGCTTGTCTCGAAGCTGAAACGTGTATGCGTTACATTTGGCGCGTCAAGTGGAGTGAAAAGAGCGCTTAAGCGTCGAAATATCTCAAACGGGATAGAAATGACGGTCAGTTTTCGTCAACATCGACGAAATCATCGCGATTTGCGAGCCGTTGGGCTTGTTTCGACGCTGAAACGTGTGTGCATTACATTTGGCGCGTAAAGTGGAGTGAAAAAAGCGCTTAAACGTCGAAATATCTCAAACGGGATAGAAATGACAGACAGTTTTCGTCAAAATCGAGGAAATCATAGCGATTTGCGAGCTGTTGTGCTTGTCTCGAAGCTGCAACGTGTATACGTTACATTTGGCGCGTAAAGTGGAGTGAAAAGAGCGCTTAAGCGTCGAAATATCTCAAACGGTATGGAAATGACGGTTAGTTTTCATCAAAATCAACAAAATCATCGCGATTTGCGAGCCGTTGGGCTTGTTTCGAAGCTGAAACGTGTGTGCATTACACTTGGCGCGTAAAGTGGAGTGAAAAGAGCCCTTAAACGTCGAAATATCTCAAACGGTATGGAAATGACGGTTAGTTTACATCAAAATCGACGAAATCATCGCGATTTGCGAGCTGTTGGGCTTGTCTCGAAGCTGAAACGTGTATGCGTTACATTTGGCGCGTAAAGTGGAGTGAAAAGAGCGCTTAAGCGTCGAAATATCTCAAACGGTATGGAAATGACGGTTAGTTTTCATCAAAATCAACAAAATCATCGCGATTTGCGAGCCGTTGGGCTTGTTTTGACGCTGAAACGCGTGTGCATTACATTTGGCGCGTAAAGTGGAGTGAAAAGAGCGCTTAAGCGTCGAAATATCTCAAACGGTATGGAAATGACGGTTAGTCTTCATCAAAATCAACAAAATCATCGCGATTTGCGAGCCGTTGGGCTTGTTTCGAAGCTGAAACGTGTGTGCATTACATTTGGCGCGTAAAGTGGAGTGAAAAAGCGCTTAAACGTCGAAATATCTCTAACGGGATGGAAATGACGGTCAATTTTCGTCAAAATCGACGAAATCATCGCGATTTGCGAGCCGTTGGGCTTGTTTCGACGCTGAAACGTGTGTGCATTACATTTGGCGCGTAAAGTGGAGTGAAAAGAGCGGTTAAACGTCGAAATATCTCAAACGGGATAGAAATGACGGTCAGTTTTCGTCAAAATCGAGGAAATCATCGCGATTTGCGAGCCGTTGGGCTTGTCTCGCAGCTGAAACGTGTATGCGTTATATTTGGCGCGTAAAGTGGAGTGAAAAGAGCGCTTAAGCGTCGAAATATCTCAAACGGTAGGGAAATGACGGTTAGTTTTCATCAAAATCAACAAAATCATCGCTATTTTCGAGCTGTTTGGCTTGTTTTGACGCTGAAACGCGTGAGCATTACACTTGGCGCGTAAAGTGGCGTGAAAAGAGCGCTTAAGCGTCGAAATATCTCAAACGGTATGGAAATGACGGTTAGTTTTCATCAAAATCAACAAAATCATCGCGATTTGCGAGCCGTTGGGCATGTTTCGAAGCTGAAACGTGTGTGCATTACATTTGGCGCGTAAAGTGGAGTGAAAAGAGCGCTAAAACGTCGAAATATCTCGAACGGGATAGAAATGACGGTCAGTTTTCGTCAAAATCGACGAAATCATCGCGATTTGCGAGCTGTTGGGCTTGTTTCGAAGCTGAAACGTGTATGCATTACATTTGGCGCGTAAAGTGGAGTGAAAAGAGTGCTTAAGCGTCGAAATATCTCAAACGGTATGGAAATGACGGTTAGTTTTCATCAAAATCAACGAAATCATCGCGATTTGCGAGACGTTGGGCTTGTTTCGAAGCTGAAACGAGTGTGCATTACATTTGGCGCGTAAAGTGGCGTGAAAAGAGCGCTTAAGCGTCGAAATATCTCAAACGGGATGGAAATGACGGTAAGTTTTCGTCAAAATCGACGAAATCATCGCGATTTGCGAGTCGTTGGGCTTGTCTCGAAGCTGAAACGTGTGTGCGTTACATTTGGCGCGTAAAGTGCAGTGAAAAGAGCGCTTAAGCGTCGAAATATCTCAAACGGGATAGAAATGACGGTCAGTTTTCGTCAACATCGACGAAATCATCGCGATTTGCGAGCCGTTGGGCTTGTTTCGACGCTGAAACGTGTGTGCATTACATTTGGCGCGTAAAGTGCAGTGAAAAGAGCGCTTAAACGTCGAAATATCTCAAACGGGATAGAAATGACAGACAGTTTTCGTCAAAATCGAGGAAATCATCGCGATTTGCGAGCTGTTGGGCTTGTCTCGAAGCTGCAACGTGTATACGTTACATTTGGCGCGTAAAGTGGAGTGAAAAGAGCGCTTAAGCGTCGAAATATCTCAAACGGTATGGAAATGACGGTTAGTTTTCATCAAAATCAACAAAATCATCGCGATTTGCGAGCCGTTGGGCTTGTTTCGAAGCTGAAACGTGTGTGCATTACATTTGGCGCGTAAAGTGCAGTGAAAAGAGCGCTTAAACGTCGAAATATCTCAAACGGGATGGAAATGACGGTTAGTTTTCATCAAAATCGACGAAATCATCGCGATTTGCGAGCTGTTGGGCTTGTCTCGAAGCTGAAACGTGTATGCGTTACATTTGGCGCGTAAAGTGGAGTGAAAAGAGCGCTTAAGCGTCGAAATATCTCAAACGGTATGGAAATGACGGTTAGTTTTCATCAAAATCAACAAAATCATCGCGATTTGCGAGCCGTTGGGCTTGTTTTTGACGCTGAAACGCGTGTGCATTACATTTGGCGCGTAAAGTGGAGTGAAAAGAGCGCTTAAACGTCGAAATATCTCAAACGGTATGGAAATGACGGTTAGTTTTCGTCAAAATCAACGAAATCATCGCGATTTGCGAGCCGTTGGGCTTGTTTCGACGCTGAAACGTGTGTGCATTACATTTGGCGCGTAAAGTGGAGTGAAAAGAGCGCTTAAACGTCGAAATATCTCAAACGGGATGGAAATGACGGTCAATTTTCGTCAAAATCGACGAAATCATCGCGATTTGCGAGCCGTTGGGCTTGTTTCGACGCTGAAACGTGTGTGCATTACATTTGGCGCGTAAAGTGGAGTGAAAAGAGCGCTTAAACGTCGAAATATCTCAAACGGGATGGAAATGACGGTCAGTTTTCGTCAAAATCGACGAAATCATCGCGATTTGCGAGCCGTTGGGCTTGTCTCGACGCTGAAACGTGTATGCATTATATTTGGCGCGTAAAGTGGAGTGAAAAGAGCGCTTAAACGTCGAAATATCTCAAACGGTATGGAAATGACGGTTAGTTTTCATCAAAATCAACGAAATCATCGCGATTTTCGAGCTGTTTGGCTTGTTTCGACGCTGAAACGTGTGTGCATTACATTTGGCGCGTAAAGTGGCGTGAAAAGAGCGCTTAAGCGTCGAAATATCTCAAACGGTATGGAAATGACGGTAAGTTTTCATCAAAATCAACAAAATCATCGCGATTTGCGAGCCGTTGGGCTTGTTTCGACGCTGAAACGTGTGTGCATTACATTTGGCGCGTAAAGTGGAGTGAAAAGAGCGCTTAAACGTCGAAATATCTCAAACGGGATGGAAATGACGGTCAGTTTTCGTCAAAATCGACGAAATCATCGCGATTTGCGAGCTGTTGGGCTTGTTTCGAAGCTGAAACGTGTGTGCATTACATTTGGCGCGTAAAGTGGAGTGAAAAGAGCGCTTAAACGTCGAAATATCTCAAACGGGATGGAAATGACGGTCAATTTTCATCAAAATCGACGAAATCATCGCGATTTGCGAGCCGTTGGGCTTGTTTCGACGCTGAAACGTGTGTGCATTACATTTGGCGCGTAAAGTGGAGTGAAAAGAGCGCTTAAACGTCGAAATATCTCAAACGGGATGGAAATGACGGTTAGTTTTCATCAAAATCGACGAAATCATCGCGATTTGCGAGCCGTTGGGCTTGTCTCGACGCTGAAACGTGTGTGCATTACATTTGGCGCGTAAAGTGCAGTGAAAAGAGCGCTTAAGCGTCGAAATATCTCAAACGGGATGGAAATGACGGTCAATTTTCGTCAAAATCGACGAAATCATCGCGATTTGCGAGCCGTTGGGCTTGTTTCGACGCTGAAACGTGTGTGCATTACATTTGGCGCGTAAAGTGCAGTGAAAAGAGCGCTTAAACGTCGAAATATCTCAAACGGGATGGAAATGACGGTCAGTTTTCGTCAAAATCGACAAAATCATCGCGATTTGCGAGCCGTTGGGCTTGTTTCGACGCTGAAACGTGTGTGCATTACATTTGGCGCGTAAAGTGGAGTGAAAAGAGCGCTTAAACGTCGAAATATCTCAAACGGGATGGAAATGACGGTCAGTTTTCGTCAAAATCGACGAAATCATCGCGATTTGCGAGCCGTTGGGCTTGTTTCGACGCTGAAACGTGTGTGCATTACATTTGGCGCGTAAAGTGGAGTGAAAAGAGCGCTTAAACGTCGAAATATCTCAAACGGGATGGAAATGACGGTCAATTTTCGTCAAAATCGACGAAATCATCGCGATTTGCGAGCCGTTGGGCTTGTTTCGACGCTGAAACGTGTGTGCATTACATTTGGCGCGTAAAGTGGAGTGAAAAGAGCGCTTAAGCGTCGAAATATCTCAAACGGTATGGAAATGGCGATTTGCGAGCCGTTGGGCTTGTTTCGACGCTGAAACGTGTGTGCATTACATTTGGCGCGTAAAGTGGAGTGAAAAGAGCGCTTAAACGTCGAAATATCTCAAACGGGATGGAAATGACGGTCAATTTTCGTCAAAATCGACAAAATCATCGCGATTTGCGAGCCGTTGGGCTTGTTTCGACGCTGAAACGTGTGTGCATTACATTTGGCGCGTAAAGTGCAGTGAAAAGAGCGCTTAAACGTCGAAATATCTCAAACGGGATGGAAATGACGGTCAATTTTTCGTCAAAATCGACGAAATCATCGCGATTTGCGAGCCGTTGGGCTTGTTTCGACGCTGAAACGTGTGTGCATTACATTTGGCGCGTAAAGTGCGGTGAAAAGAGCGCTTAAACGTCGAAATATCTCAAACGGGATAGAAATGACGGTCAATTTTCGTCAAAATCGACGAAATCATCGCGATTTGCGAGCCGTTGGGCTTGTTTCGACGCTGAAACGTGTGTGCATTACATTTGGCGCGTAAAGTGCAGTGAAAAGAGCGCTTAAACGTCGAAATATCTCAAACGGGATGGAAATGACGGTCAATTTTCATCAAAATCGACAAAATCATCGCGATTTGCGAGCCGTTGGGCTTGTTTCGACGCTGAAACGTGTGTGCATTACATTTGGCGCGTAAAGTGCAGTGAAAAGAGCGCTTAAGCGTCGAAATATCTCAAACGGTATGGAAATGACGGTTAATTTTCATCAAAATCAACGAAATCATCGCGATTTGCGAGCCGTTGGGCTTGTTTCGACGCTGAAACGTGTGTGCATTACATTTGGCGCGTAAAGTGGAGTGAAAAGAGCGCTTAAACGTCGAAATATCTCAAACGGGATGGAAATGACGGTCAATTTTCGTCAAAATCGACGAAATCATCGCGATTTGCGAGCCGTTGGGCTTGTTTCGACGCTGAAACGTGTGTGCATTACATTTGGCGCGTAAAGTGGAGTGAAAAGAGCGCTTAAACGTCGAAATATCTCAAACGGGATGGAAATGACGGTCAGTTTTCGTCAAAATCGACGAAATCATCGCGATTTGCGAGCCGTTGGGCTTGTTTCGACGCTGAAACGTGTGTGCATTACATTTGGCGCGTAAAGTGGAGTGAAAAGAGCGCTTAAACGTCGAAATATCTCAAACGGTATGGAAATGACGGTTAGTTTTCGTCAAAATCGACAAAATCATCGCGATTTGCGAGCCGTTGGGCTTGTTTCGACGCTGAAACGTGTGTGCATTACATTTGGCGCGTAAAGTGGAGTGAAAAGAGCGCTTAAACGTCGAAATATCTCAAACGGGATAGAAATGACGGTCAGTTTTCGTCAAAATCGACGAAATCATCGCGATTTGCGAGCTGTTGGGCTTGTCTCGACGCTGAAACGTGTGTGCATTACATTTGGCGCGTAAAGTGGAGTGAAAAGAGCGCTTAAACGTCGAAATATCTCAAACGGTATGGAAATGACGGTTAGTTTTCATCAAAATCAACAAAATCATCGCGATTTGCGAGCTGTTGGGCTTGTTTCGACGCTGAAACGTGTGTGCATTACATTTGGCGCGTAAAGTGGAGTGAAAAGAGCGCTTAAACGTCGAAATATCTCAAACGGGATGGAAATGACGGTCAAGTTTCCGTCAAAATCGACGAAATCATCGCGATTTGCGAGCCGTTGGGCTTGTTTCGACGCTGAAACGTGTGTGCATTACATTTGGCGCGTAAAGTGGAGTGAAAAGAGCGCTTAAACGTCGAAATATCTCAAACGGGATGGAAATGACGGTCAATTTTCGTCAAAATCGACGAAATCATCGCGATTTGCGAGCCGTTGGGCTTGTTTCGACGCTGAAACGTGTGTGCATTACATTTGGCGCGTAAAGTGGAGTGAAAAGAGCGCTTAAACGTCGAAATATCTCAAACGGGATGGAAATGACGGTCAATTTTCATCAAAATCGACGAAATCATCGCGATTTGCGAGCCGTTGGGCTTGTTTCGAAGCTGAAACGTGTGTGCATTACATTTGGCGCGTAAAGTGGAGTGAAAAGAGCGCTTAAGCGTCGAAATATCTCAAACGGTATGGAAATGACGGTTAGTTTTCATCAAAATCAACGAAATCATCGCGATTTTCGAGCCGTTGCGTTATTTGTTTCGACGCTGAAACGTGTGAGCATTACATTTGGCGCGTAAAGTGCGGTGAAAAGAGCGCTTAAACGTCGAAATATCTCAAACGGTATGGAAATGACGGTAATTTTTCATCAAAATCAACAAAATCATCGCGATTTGCGAGCCGTTGGGCTTGTTTCGACGCTGAAACGTGTGTGCATTACATTTGGCGCGTAAAGTGGAGTGAAAAGAGCGCTTAAACGTCGAAATATCTCAAACGGGATGGAAATGACGGTCAATTTTCGTCAAAATCGACGAAATCATCGCGATTTGCGAGCTGTTGGGCTTGTTTCGACGCTGAAACGTGTGTGCATTACATTTGGCGCGTAAAGTGGAGTGAAAAGAGCGCTTAAACGTCGAAATATCTCAAACGGTATGGAAATGACGGTCAATTTTCATCAAAATCGACGAAATCATCGCGATTTGCGAGCCGTTGGGCTTGTTTCGACGCTGAAACGAGTGTGCATTACATTTGGCGCGTAAAGTGGAGTGAAAAGAGCGCTTAAGCGTCGAAATATCTCAAACGGTATGGAAATGACGGTTAGTTTTCATCAAAATCGACGAAATCATCGCGATTTGCGAGCCGTTGGGCTTGTTTCGACGCTGAAACGTGTGTGCATTACATTTGGCGCGTAAAGTGGAGTGAAAAGAGCGGTTAAACGTCGAAATATCTCAAACGGGATAGAAATGACGGTCAGTTTTCGTAAAAATCGACGAAATCATCGCGATTTGCGAGCTGTTGGGCTTGTTTCGACGCTGAAACGAGTGTGCATTACATTTGGCGCGTAAAGTGGCGTGAAAAGAGCGCTTAAACGTCGAAATATCTCAAACGGGATAGAAATGACGGTCAGTTTTCATCAAAATCAACAAAATCATCGCGATTTGCGAGCCGTTGGGCTTGTTTCGAAGCTGAAACGTGTGTGCATTACATTTGGCGCGTAAAGTGGAGTGAAAAGAGCGCTTAAACGTCGGAATATCTCAAACGGGATGGAAATGACAGTCAGTTTTCGTCAAAATCGAGGAAATCATAGCGATTTGCGAGCCGTTGGGCTTGTTTCGACGCTGAAACGTGTGTGCATTACATTTGGCGCGTAAAGTGGAGTGAAAAGAGCGTTTAAACGTCGAAATATCTCAAACGGGATAGAAATGTCAGTCAGTTTTCGTCAAAATCGAGGAAATCATAGCGATTTGCGAGCTGTTGGGCTTGTTTTGACGCTGAAACGTGTGTGCATTACACTTGGCGCGTAAAGTGGAGTGAAAAGAGCGCTTAAACGTCGAAATATCTCAAACGGTATGGAAATGACGGATAGTTTTCGTCAAAATCGACGAAATCATCGTGATTTGCGAGTGTTACGTTCTCGTTTGTTTCTGATCGATTTTAAACCGTTGAATTTGCAAGATTTTTCTTTAATTATTTGTTTTGTTTGTTTTTATTTAATTTAATTTAATTTAGCTCGATTTAATTTGAATTTCAACAGGAAGGGAAAATTTAAACGATATAATTGTATTTAAGATATAAGATTTCTGATTAAGATCTATTTCTAAGTTTGAAAATTTATATTATATGTTTTTTCTTATCGAAACTTTCGATTTACACGGTAGTTGCTGCCACCAGAAATAGTCTAAGGACTATTTCGATTAGAGAAATTTCTTTAGATTGTTTGTTAATGAATTAATTATTCGCGGGTAGCGTTAACTAATATTCAGGCTACTGATAGATAAATTCCACGTTTTCGGCTGACCTGCTATGCGCAGGGATACTGGCACGGGAGAGGATTAGAGTTGAATGCAATAAATATTTGTCCTCGTTGAACGGATTTTTATTTGAATGTCGAATCGCTTAGGTTGTTATTCACATATGTGTATATGTATATATAATAATGTGAGGGGAGGTAAAGCAGGAATTTTCGCGTTAATGGATTGGATAAGAATGTGAATTTTCTTGTTGTTCGATACAAATTTATTTTTGCGTTTGCCTTCTTCTTCTCTTTTAATTTCGCTATAGTAATATGTCCAAAGCTCAGTTCGTTTACTACGATAGTCTCTGTTGTCACGAATTTAATTATCGAGGGTGATTTTAACAATCCTCTCTGTGTGGGGTTCGTGTGATTTCGCAAGCCTTTCCCAAAGACGGGCAATATTTTGCCAACAGTGGGAGGAGGAATGCGAAGATCAATGGGTGTTTTCGATGATCGAAAACACCGGTTGCACAAGCCAACACAGCGGACAACCCCTTTGTTTAAAGTTTAAAACAATAATTTATCTTCAAACCGTTCACGGAAATAAAATGAGTTCGATGGTAGATAGCTCTAGTTCGATTCTCGGGTGCAACGAAATTATCAGAGAAGAAGGAAATTTTCAAAATTGAATTTCTTACCTTGATAAATAAGTGCTGTCTGGCGCCATCAACTCGCCTGTTCCGGTGGTCGTCGGTGTTTTATCGATGGGATTTATTACTCGAACTCGGGTATAGTTTATTATCGAATTTCTATTTTATTTATTTATTTATTTTGATAAACACTTTACAAATTTCTAACCGGATTTATACCGCAATTACAATATATTTGTTTTGACAATGAAATGAGGACTTCGAAAAATCTCTAACTTGATCGCGACTCTCTTTTTTTTTTATATTGAACAACTAAAGACCGCCGAAACGCAAAGTGTTGCACAAACGTTTAACGTAATAATGAGCGTAATACTGGACGTAATATCGGACGTAACGCTGGGCGTAATAATGAACGTTATAATGAGCGCGTTATAATAATGAGCGTTGCTCTATGTTGCTATGCTTATTTATAATGCCATCCCCCACGGGGTGGTGGTCCACTGGGGGTATGCTTCCGTGGGAATCGGGACGTTGCTGTTTTGGTTTCCTGAGATCGTACGTGAGAGAATGTGAATTCCATATTTCGACTCAGTTCCTGTCGGTCCTGTGTTTCTGCTGAGCTAGCGTCTAGGAGGCTTGAAGAATTCCATGCTGATTTAGTCTTTCTCGAGCGAAACTTCGACGTTTGTATCGTGGGAATTATTTATGTTTTCTTCGGCACGTGCAAGGGCTGGTGGCTATAGCGTCATTATCATTTCGCTGTTTGCTCTTGCAACACGCGTTGTCCGCTGTTCTCCCACAACGAGGTCCTCCTCCTTTGAGTTATTTTGCGTAAGTTTGGTTTAGATGGATATTTGCATATTATGGTTGTTTTCGTGATTTTAATCCTTTTTCCCTTTTTATTGTTTCCCTAGGCTTCGGTGATTGACATTTGAACAATGTTTGCGGAGGCGTTTCTATCGGAGGTTCTCATGCAGACTTCCCTGGTGCGTATTTTATCCTCTTTTTAGCCCGCTTGTTTCGTCCTGTTTCGTTCTATTTAAACTGTATTGTGTCGTTTCAGCGCAAGAGAAAGAGGGTGCAGCCGCCTCAACCCTGCCGGCTCGCTGTTTGACAGTCGTGGGTTCCTTATTATTACCCTGGATATATTTTGTTTATATGTTCAATATATATATATATATATATATATATATATATATATATATATGTCGGGTTCGCATTGAGGATGGAGTTGGGAGCTTTAGATGAGGCCTCATTGAGATTAGCCATTGTTGCGGTGTAGTAACAGTGCGGTTTATTAACACAAGTATGAAGTACACAGGTTCAACAATCAAACACGGCGATTAAGCGCTCGCGGCACTAGTGACAATGATCATTGGTTCGATAACGAATCAACGGTCAACGGGATGGTAGATGAACGTTTTCACGGAATCTAAGTCTGAATAATTACTGTTTATCAAGGCGTAACTCTTTAGTCGGCGAGGTCGCAAAAAAGAATGCCTCTCCCGTGCCGATGATGCCACGGGGAAAACTATGCTGGGGTGTGCCTAAGGACACGAGATCATCGGATTCGTCGAGAAAGCCTTAGTTCGGAGAGTAAGGGAAATTGGCGTTGCTGCTAATTGATCAATCTCCCTATCGGTGGTTAGAAAAGGATGCTAGCCGTCCTCGAGGGAGAGTTGCTTGTGGGAGACGTTGTTCATTGGAAAAATAGGTCTCCTCTATCTTCCCATAGTTGAGACAAGGACTGTTTGTTTGGAGGACTTAAGATTTATAACGGGCCCTCAGACTAGCTGAACATGAACTGTGGAGATGCATCGGCATCTGGCAATCATCTTGCTCGAAGAATAGGGTCTGCGTGTGGCGAGCCACGGGACAGAAACCGTTGGAATGTTTACTGTCGCGTGCCGCCCGAAATATTTCTTTTAAGGAGAGCTATAGAATTACTCCGTGCCTTTGATAGACAAAGCGTTCATCCCGTGACCGCGGCTACGTTCGGCGATTGACTGTCGCCCCGAGCCCAAGTTTATTATCACAAATCGCAAACAAGTACAATGATGACAAATCGCTTAATTACAACTGTAGACTTTAATTACAATTTTGCGGGTTTTCTGAAATTCCAGAGAAGGGTCTCCGATGTTCTCTCATCTCAGACATATGTATATATATGCCGACATATATATATATATATATATATATATATATATATATATATATATATATATATATGTCGGGTTTACATTAGAATTAGGGTTAGGGGCGTGAAACGAATCTTTGTTTGGGTTACACGTTGTCGTTATGCAATAGAGAAGACATTGACTAGTGCAAATACGATTATCATAGAACCGGACAAATAACCGTGATAGTTAGATACTCGAGAAACTAATGACAATGATCCTAGGTTCAATAACGAATCCGCGGTCGACGGGATGATAGATGAACGTGCTCGCAAAATCTAAGTCAGACGCGTAATCTTCACTGGTCGTAAGGGGTTACTCTTTTCGTCGATGAGATCGCTAGATAGAATGAATTTCCCGTCCCGATGATGCCACAGAAGAAAACTATACGGGGTGTGTCTAAGGAGACGAGATCATCGGATTCGTCGAGAAAAGTCTTCGTTCAGAAAGTAAGGGAAATTGGCGTTGCTGCTAATTGGTCAATCTCCATATCGGTGGTTAGAAAAAGATGCTAGCCACCCTCGAGGGAAAGTTGCTAGTGGGAGATGCCGTTCGTTGAAAAATAGGTCTCTACTATCTTCCCGTAGCTGGGACAAAGATTGTTTGTTTGAAGGACTTTTAGTCAACTAAATCCTAAGATTTACGACGGCCCTTCAGGCTAGCTGAACATGTACTGCGGAGACGCATCGACATCTGGCAATTATCTTGCTCGAAGAATAGGGTCTGCGTGTGGCGAGCCACGGGACAGAAACCGTTGGAATGTTTACTGTCGCGTGCCGCCCGAAATATTTCTTTTAAGGAGAGCTATAGAATTACTCCATTACCTTTGTTAGACAAAGCGTTCATCCCGTGACTGCGGCTACGTTCGGCGACTGGCTGTCGCCTCGAGCCTAAGCTCACTATCACAACTCTCGAACAATTACAATCGGATTGAATAACTACAATTGTTTAATTACAGCTATAGTAAACTCTAGGTTACAATGTTGCGGGATTATCCAAAATTCCAAAGGTTCCGGTGTTCTTTCATCTCTGACACGGCCATCCTGACTATCACACGTCCTCGTGTGTAACTAAAATATCGTGCTTTCTTACATTAGATTCGATGCAACTGACATTATTTACGATTTAACTAAATGTCCAAGTAAGTCAAGGGTCCAGTGCAATAACAAGATTTCGTTCGGAGGTTTGACAACAGAAAAATAAAAGAGAACAAGAATTTGTAGCGTTATGGTCTGTATTCAAAGTGTTAGTTGCGTTCTGTGAGTCGCCAGTCAGACCGTAATGACACGACAGATCATTTTCGATTTCGTACACCGATGAATCTCAGTTTGTCGGATCATATTGCCACGTTGGGTGCATTACAGAGAGCGCCGAACGCCGCATTGAGCGTATTACTGGGAGCGCCGAACGCCGCATTGAGCGTATTACAGGGAGCGCCGAACGCCGCATTGAGCGTATTACTGGGAGCGCCGAACGCCGCATTGAGCGTATTACTGGGAGCGCCGAACGCCGCATTGAGCGTATTACTGGGAGCGCCGAACGCCGCATTGAGCGTATTACTGGGAGCGCCGAACGCCGCATTGAGCGTATTACTGGGAGCGCCGAACGCCGCATTGAGCGTATTACTGGGAGCGTCGAACGCCGCATTGAGCGTATTACAGGGAGCGCCGAACGCCGCATTGAGCGTATTACAGGGAGCGCCGAACGCCGCATTGAGCGTATTACAGGGAGCGCCGAACGCCGCATTGAGCGTATTACAGGGAGCGCCGAACGCCGCATTGAGCGTATTACAGGGAGCGCCGAACGCCGCATTGAGCGTATTACAGGGAGCGCCGAACGCCGCATTGAGCGTATTACAGGGAGCGCCGAACGCCGCATTGAGCGTATTACAGGGAGCGCCGAAAACGTATTACTATGACCACAGCGCGGTGTTAATGATCCTCTGAGGTTAGTGTACATGCATCGTTGTTGTCACTGCCGTTGTCATCACCCCAGACATCCAACTCAGCAGGGACGCAACTTTCTGGCATTTGTCTTAGTCTGTCATGTCTGTCCTTATATGATCGTTTGCCGTCTAAGGTTTTTAAAGTAAATCTATCTCCTTCCAAAATCTCTGCTATCATGAATGGACCCCTGAATTTCGGATCTAACTTCGTTTGGCTTCCTTCCTCGTTTTTTGCATAATACAAAATCACCGAGATTAAACCTAACTACTTTAGCTTTAGTTTTGTCAAATCCACCTTTATCGTACCTGACACTAATTTCTATATTCTCTATTGCCTGCTGTCTTACGGTTTGCTGTCGTAAGGTCTTTGCTGTCCTACCAATTAATAGTTCCAATGGACTCGATTTAGTCGCGCGGTTGGTGGTGCAATTCGAAGCCAACTGTATTTTGCCAATCGCGTCTAGCCACGATCGCCCGGTCGTTTCTACGATTGTGAACATAATTTTCAACGTATTCATAATACGCTCTACCTGTCCGTTGGCCCTACTCGCACCGGTTGAGATTAAGTGGAGTTTAGTGTTTACCTTGACAGAAATCTTGGAATTCATTCGTTACCCGTAGGACACCTCTCCTGATCCGCTATTATCCGGCAAGGTCTGCCGAATAAAAATATAGCATACTATAGTGCTTTAACGGTACTAAGAGAATCTATTCTACGAGTATGATGCAGATATGCGAATTTAGTGAAGACGTCGACCAAAACAATGACATATTCTTTCGAACCACTTTTACCGCTTAGTTTGCCCGTTATGTCCACGTGAACGGTATGTCAGGGTATGCTGGTCTTAGGTATAGGATGTAATTCAGCTTGTATTTTACCTGAACTAGCCTTCGAAACTCGAAAAGCACGACAGTTCTCAATGAATTTACGAACATATTTCGCCATTCCTTCGAACCAGTAATACTCGTACAGTTTCTCAAGCGTTTTATCCCAACCTAAGTGCATAATTGACTGTTGCACATGGTTAATAACGGACCACCTAAAACTTCTGGGGACAATGGGCAAGCAGAGAGTTTTGCCTTTTCTCTGTATTTTACGATGAAGGGTACCGGACCGTAATTCATACGTATTCGCGGTATCTTCCGTGAGCTCCTCGTTTTGCGATTTATTGACAATCTCAGAAATTTGTGGGTCGCGACGTTATTCCGCTAATAGCCGATCTTCGGAGATTTCGGTCAGATTGATTTCCTTTTCTACGACTTCGTTATCTACGATATCCATGTCTACGGAATTTCGCAGAAGAAACCTACGTGAGCCATTCGTTTACCTTATCGATACACAATGTCAAAATAAAAGTGTAAATAAGTAAGTAAAGTTTGTAAGTTTCACCTTATTTTAAATGCCTTCAAGGGATTGCAACCAGTGACAACAAGAAATTCTTTTTCGTGTAAATAGTGGCGAAAATGGTTAACAGCGCTTAACAACTGCTAACGTCTCTAGTTCATAGGAATGATACCTAAATTCCGCAGGGCTACTTCTTATACTGTAATATTCTATTACTCTATTTTTACCTTCAATCTTGTGCATTAAAATAACCTCACACCCATCGAACTAGCGTGGTATGAAGTTCTATCGGATAGTTCGTGTCAAATACCATTAACACCGGCGCGTCGGTCAGAACGGAAATTACCTTTTGCCTTATTTTTTTCTTTTTTCATATCTATCCGGCCAAGCTACGCTTTTATTACCGGAAGTAAGTGCGTACAAGGGTTTCATTATCTGTGAGAATTTAGGAACGAATTTTCGGAAGTAAGAGGCTAAACCTATGAATTGCCTGAGCTGTGTGACGGTCTTTGACGTTGACGCAGGTAAAGAACTCAAGGCGTGTATTTTACCCGGACTGGGACGAACTTCTCCGTTGTGAATTACATATCCCAAATAAAGTATCGATGTCTTTAGAAAAGAACATTTTGGAAAGTTAAAAGAGAATCCGGCTTTTACGAAGGTATCTAATACGGTGTTCAATCTTTCTAGGGCTTGATCTATCGAATCGGCAATAATTAGGACGTCATCCAAGTAAACAACAACGTATGAATACGCGAGGTCGCCTAAGGCAGTGAGAATGGCCCTCTGAAAAACGGAGGATGCATTTTTCCAATCCAAACGACATCGTTATGTATTCGCATTGTCCGTCGGGATTAACGAACACTGTATACTCTGTCGAATTAGGGATGAATGGGAAGTTGGTGAAGCCCGCTGGCCATGTCTAGGCTAGTAAAGTATCTCGCGTTTTGCAATCTCGCGATTTGATCAGCAATAAGGGGTAAGGGATACCGATCCGCGGCCGTGTTTTTATTTAGCGCTCGGAAATCTAAACACAATCTACCTGAACCATTGTTCGTCTTCACGGGTAACATAGGGCTCGCGAACGGTGAATTACTAGGCTTTATGATTTTTGGCTGTAACTAATTCGCTTATTCTCTCACGTACTATTCTGCGCTCGCGAAGTCTCTTAGGACTCTTTGTACGGTGATGTTAGAATCAATTAATTGTACTTCTAACTGGCCTGTTTTTACGCGGGTACGTAGGAAACCCGTAACGAGTAAATCTTTGGATTTTCGAAAAGAAAGATTAATCAACTTTTATCACTACCACGTACAACATTGTCAACTTCATTAACATCGATCTCGTTTTCGGCGGTTTTATTACAGGCATGAATTATTTTTGTTTTACACATAGCGAGGCCATTTTGTGTAATATTACATCAAAACCTTAGCTTGAAATTCCACACCTATCGCGATGTCATATTTTAAATAACTATCCGCGAGGACACGAAAAATTTATCTCTAACCACTAACACCTGCAACGGACAAAATCTGGGGGGTACGTTTAGTACAAATATTTCTTATTCCTCGCGTTACTACTATATCAATCGTTCTTTTGCCAGAAATTCTCGAGGCTACGGATTCTTTAATTAGCGAACACTCGGCTCCAAAATCGGAGTAAAATGGAAACGACTCACCCGGATGACTTGATCTACCAGTTGGTGCCTCCACTACGTAGAAGTCGAATCGACACTCGTTATTGGAATTATATTCAGGGTACTGCTTTGTAAAGGATTTTCCTCCATAATCAGATTGGCAGCTGCGCACCATGCAGCGGAGTCGAAGCCCGCGGTTTCAGGGTTAACACGCGGTGGCGAAAAATTGTTAGGTTCCACACTCGATTTTTTGCACTAGCGAACAAATTAACTCGCGCACGATGGTCGTAAGCTTTTGCACTGTTATAACCGGCACTTTATCCCACTTCTGATGTCGGGTTTACATTAGAATTAGGGTTAGGGGCGTGAAACGAGTCTTCGTTTGGGTTACACGTTGTCGTTATGCAATATAGAAGACATTGACTAGTGCAAATACGATTATCATAGAACCGGACAAGTAACCGTGATAATTAGATACTCGAGAAACTAATGACAATGATCCTAGGTTCAATAACGAATCCGCGGTCGACGGGATGATAGATGAACGTGCTCGCAAAAATTTAAGTCGGACGCGTAATCTTCACTGGTTGTAAGGGGTTACTCTTTTCGTTGTTGAGATCGCGAGATAGAATGACTTTCCCGTCCCGATGATGCCACAGAGGAAAACTATACGGGGTGTGTCTAAGGAGACGAGATCATCGGATTCGACGAGAAAAGTCTTCGTTCAGAAAGTAAGGGGAAATTGGCGTTGCTGCTAATTGGTCAATCTCCATATCGGTGGTTAGAAAAAGATGCTAGCCACCCTCGAGGGAAAGTTGCTAGTGGGAGATGCCGTTCGTTGAAAAATAGGTCTCTACTATCTTCCCGTAGCTGGGACAAAGACTGTTTGTTTGTTTGAAGGACTTTTAGTCAACTAAATCCTAAGATTTACGACGGCCCCTCAGGCTAGCTGAACATGTACTGCGGAGACGCATCGACATCTGGCAATCATCTTGCTCGAAGAATAGGGTCTGCGTGTGGCGAGCCACGGGACTGAAACCGTTGGAATGTTTACTGTCGCGTGCCGCCCGAAATATTTCTTTTAAGGAGAGCTATAGAATTACTCCATACCTTTGTTAGACAAAGCGTTCATCCCGTGACCGCGGCTACGTTCGGCGACTGGCTGTCGCCTCGAGCCTAAGCTCACTATCACAACTCTCGAAATAATTGCAATCGGATTGAATAACTACAATTGTTTAATTACAGCTATAGTAAACTCTAGGTAACAATGTTGCGGAATTATCCAAAATTCCAAAGGTTCCGGTGTTCTTTCATCTCCGACATATATATACATACGCATATACATATTTCTTCTAGTGGTGTAGTTTCATACGAAGTGAAATGTTAATTATTTATTTTATATTAACTTCATTTAATAAGATAGAACACACACACGTACACATATATATGTATATATTTCTAATAGTGTGATTTTCATTTAGATTCTTTAGTGATATAATGTTGCGTGTTTGAGGTTATGTTTTGATTTCATATATACATGTCGGGTTAACATTAGAATTTAAGGCACACAACGACTCTTCATTTGAATTAGCCATCGTTATACGAAAACCGAGATTATTTTTTTTACGCGTATACAAGATTTTACAAAAATATTATGAATGTTGAGTTTAATGAAAAATAAGATTAACAAACGATAAGTTTAATTAATGATTAAATTAAAGAATAATAAGTTTAACGAATATTAAAAGTAACTAATAATATGTTTTACAAATAATGAATTTAATTAACGCTATTTAACAATGTCCCTGAGTTCTAACGAATCCACGGCCAACGGGATAACTATTTACTAAACTTAGGATAATTTTAAACACAAAAATACAATTGCTGAAACACTCGGTAAATTGCTCGATGTAACACTTTCCAAGGCGATCACACGAATGAATATCTGATCAAAATCTGTTTTTCGCTGTACGACTGCATTTGTTTGTTATATGCTCGCTGGAAGCATCGAGAAGGTTCCAAACGCCGTTGCTAGGCAGTTTCTGTCAAAAGTTTGTTGTATACTCTTTGGAAGCATCGAGAAAGATTCAAACGCCGTTGCTAGGCAGTTTCTGTCTGAAGTTTGATTCCTTCGTCAGGCAAAACGTTTATCCCGTGACCGTGGCTACGTTCGGCGACCAGTTGTCACCTCGAACCCACTTTCGCTATCGCAAATATCGAAGTATTACAATCAGATTGAATGACAACAATTGTTTAATTACAGCTATGATAAAGTCCAGGCTAAAGCATTAAAAGACTCTCCCAACAGTGCAAGGGGAAGGCTCCGGTTTTCCTTACATCTCCGACATACATATATATCTTGTATTGTGACAACATAGTATTAAAGTTTTATTTCTAGATTATTGTGTGTTTAATATGTTTTCCATATATTTGTGTTTGACAGTAGAATCTCTGTACGCAATTCTTCAAGTCGTTGCGGTGTCAATTATTTTGAATGTTTTAGCCTGTCGACAGGTTGTTACTTAGTCCCTAGTGTTGCGTTGGGTGTTCTATTTAGTATTCGTTTAGATAGTAATTTAGTATAGATTATATATTTATATATTTTATATATATATATATATATATAGACATGCATGTTTCGTAATGTAGTTCTCATTTTATAATTACTTTACCGGAATGTTGGCTAGTTTTAAGTATGTATCTTAGATTAATAATTTGATTTAATAATGTAGAGTGCGCACACATATATATATATATATTTCTGACAATGTAACCTTTATTTCTTTAATAATACAATATTGTATGTTTCATGTATTCGTTAGACTATAAGTTCTTTGATTTTATATACTCATATATTTATAGTTTTGATAATGTTGGATCTGTTGCATAGTATTGGAAGTATTGTCTCCAATATTTTCTGGGTTATTACATGTTTGGCATATATGTTTATATTTATATGTAACTCTCCAAGTTGTTGCTGCGTTGATTGAATAAAATATATTTATATACACATATATTCCTGGCGTTTCAATTATTTCCCTTTTCTAGTTATTCTTATTTCCTGGTTTATTTGTTCGGTTCGCGAGTCCTTCAATTTATTAGTAGATTCTATTTACTTTAATTTTATACTGGTTGGATTTATTAGTCGCCCTCATTTGTTAATCCTATATTTCGTTTCATAATGCCGTGTGTTCGTTTGTATATTCAAATCCTTATTCGCGCGTTTTGTATAGGGTGGTTTTCTTTTTCTCGTTACGGCACGTGCGGAGCGCGGGACGTGACACGAGCTGTTATGCTTGTTTCGACGCTGAAACGGGCGTGCATTACATTTGGCGTGTAAAGTGGAGTGAAAAGAGCGCTTAAACGTCGAAATATCTCAATCGGGCTGGAAATGACGGTTAGTTTTCGTCAAAATCGACGAAATCATCGCGATTTGCCTGCTGTTCGGCTTGTTTCGACGCTAAAACGGTCGTGCATTACATTTTTCGTTTAATGTGGAGTGAAAAGAGCGCTTAAACGTCGAAATTTTTCCAAAGGGATGGAAATGACGGTTAGTTTTCTTCAAAATCGACGAAATCATCGCGATTTGCGAGCTGTTGGCTTGTTTCGACGCTGAAACGGGTTTGCATTACATTTGGCGTGTAAAGTGGAGTGAAAAGGGCGCTTAAACGTCGAAATATCTCAAACGGGATGGAAATGACGGTTAGTTTTCTTTATACTCGACGAAACTATTCGCGATTTGCGAGCTGTTGGGCTTATTTCGACGCTGAAAGAAGCGTCCACTGCATTCGGCGTGTATAATGGAGTGTGAAGGGCGTTTAAACGTCTAAATATGTCAAACGGTTACGAAATAAGACGAAATATTGCGTTTTCCGAGCTGCTGGGCTTGTTTCGACGCTGAAAAGAGCGTGCACTACATTCCGCGTGTAAAATGGAGAGAAGAATGCGTTTAAACGTCTAAATATGTCAAACGTGAACGGAATAAGACGAAGTATTGCGTTTTGCGAGCTACTAAAGACAGACAATATTTTCCAACGATGGGAGGAGGAATGCGAAAATCGATAAGTTTTTTCGATAATTGAAAACACCGTTAACACAGGTTCAACACAGCGAATAATCGGTTAGATTTAACAATTTAGAAAATATAAGTCGTTCTTGGCAACTAGTGGAGTCGTAAGCGAAAAATGATTATTTTAATTGGCAACTGGGTTCACTGTGGACAATCAGTGTGGCTTCGTAGACCTCGCCCAAGGATGAGCAATCTGCTAACGATGGGAAGAGGAAAACTGAAAACCATAGATGTTCTCTGCGTTGAAAACGTATAATTGAAATTTGATAAAGTTGTTTTATTCCAGACAATTTACTAAATCTTGAGCAAAAACGTTTATTTCAATTTTATATCGTGAATTCAAGACGTTCGGTTGAAATCTACGTGAATTGTGTGCTTGATAGTTTTATCTGTCAACTATAGCTGCCGACGGGTGTTTTTGTTCAGAGACAACTTTGTTCGACTGCAAGTTAAAAGAGAAGAGGATAAACAATTTCAAATTTCCTACCTTGATTAGATGTAAAGTCGATCGGCGGTATGTACGGCTTGGTGATGTGTCGAATTTTGACAATTAACTTTGATTCCGCAGATGAAGTGACAATACGAATGCTTAATTCGAATGATGATTTTTTGAAACCATTTTTAATATTCGATTTCGACGGATAGAGTGACGATGTGAACGATTTGAATTTTGGATGAAGACTCTTTGAAACTATTTAACTTTTCTAATATTCGATTTCGATGGACAGAGTGACAATGTGAATGGTCTGAATTTTAAATAAGGACTCCTCTACTCTATGTTATTCCCGCTTATTTATAATTTCCTAATTGTCACGTGATGGATCATCTCTATGGGAATCACAGCATTGCTACGTGACAAATTAGGAATATTGTAACTGCCTACTTTCGCGGATTTTGCTGAAGTTTCGTCTTCTTCATTATCTTGTTTACACTATTTCTAATTTCTCATATCCTTGAGACACGTATATGCTGCAGAAGTTTCGTCTTCTTAATTTCTCATGTTTCATTGCGTATTAGGGACATGCAAGGTGCGTGATAAAATGTAGGTATCGTAGTAGCTCGTATTTTGCTAATGTTGTGTCTGCGATGTTTCCCAGGCCTTCCCTGCTGATGCCAGTGGAACGAGGCAGGCGCGTGCCAACTTGTCCTTGCTGAAGTTGCATCTGCGATGTATCTGGTAACTTCCTTGCTGATGTCAGTAAATCGTTCGAGTCTTCTTATGCGTTATTTTCTGTTTCTTTCATTAAATATCATTTTTTTTTATAATAGTAAGTTTAATATATTATTTCATGGTTTGTTTCTCGCGGCTGGTTTCTATTAATTTCTAATATTCTTGCGTTATGTTATATTGATCATTATTTATTCTTTCTTTGTTACGATCTTTCATGTTATTATCATTTATCAAATATTTATTGCTTCATTGAAAATATAATTTACTTTGTAACGCATAAAGGTTACTATATGCACGTGTTGATTATCCAAAATGACCGCCTGCGAATGTCGTTTATTAATGTCGAATCTATTATTTATTTGTTAATTATTTGTAACTTTATTTTGGCAGTTGACGTATAATTGAAGTAGGAATAACATTATTTTGCATTCATTTAATGTGTATAATTATTGCATGTATTCCGATGCGCACGTGTAAGAGCTATCTTATGTTCATAACAATCTAAGATGACCGCTCGGGAATGTCTCTGGTAAAAGTATAGTGACGCGTCCTTAGTTTGTTTAATACTGAAATAATTATTCGTCCGTCGCTTATTTTCCTCTATTTTAGCGCAGTTAGAATTTTTAAACGACAATAGTATTGTTTGTGTAATCATTATAATGTTTATATATACTATGTGTTATTTTAATATAATTACATGTGGATTGTGCTATTGTTAAATTTTATAATTTATTAATAGCACTGTTTTACTGTCTTATTGTTATGTTTTGAGTAGTTTATTTTTATAGAGTGTTCGTTTAATTAATTTAATACTAATATGTTCATAGTGTGTTATTACCAGTTCTACTGCGTAACATAACCTTATTTCTCTACGCCAGACTTAATACAATTATGCTATATTAACTTAGTACAATATAATAATTTTTTATCTTAATCGCGTTTGTCGTTGATACTCGGATAATCGGTCTTGATTAATTCCTAACCTATTCCTATATTATTGGCTATTTTCTGTTTCTTTGTTATGAAGCTGTTTCTTTGTTATGAATTTGCCGCCTTTACATAGAATTTTGGAGCTAATCTATACATTATTAGTTAAAATCTTTATTGTTTATAGGTTCTACAATTCTAATCCTTCAACGCTGAGTCCTTCACTTGGAATATTACATGGTGCGCGTTTGGTATCCTCTGGTTCTTCGTTACATGTCTAACACTTATCAAGACTATTTCTACTATCCTAGAATTATAAGTATATATATAGATATGTCGGAGATGAAAGGACACCGTAGCCTTTGGAATTCTGGATAGTCCCACAATATCGTAATCTAGAGTCTACTATAGCTGTAATTAAACAATTGTAGTTATTCAATCCGATTGTAATTGTTCGCGAGTTGTGATGATGAGCTTGGGCTCGGGGCGACAGCCAGTCGCCGAACGTAGCCGCGGTCACAGGATGAACGCTTTGTCTAACAAAGGCACGGAGTAATTCTATAGCTCTCTCTAAAAAGGAAATAGTTGTAACACTCGGCAGTAAACATTCCAACGGTTTTTGTCCCGTGGCTCGCCACACGCAGACCCTATTCTTCGAGCAAGATGATTGCCAGATGTCGATGCGTCTCCGCAGTACATGTTCAGCTAGCCTGAGGGCCCGTCATAAATCTTAGGATTTAGTTGACTAAAAGTCCTTCAAACAAACGATCTTTGTCCCAGCTACGGGAAGATACTAGAGACCTATTTTTCAACGAACGGCGTCTCCCACTAGCAACTTTCCCTCGAGGGCGGCTAGCATCTTTTTCTAACCGCCGATATGAAGATTGACCAATTAGCAGCAACGGCAATTTCCCTTACTTTCTGAACGAAGGCTTTTCTCGACGAATCCGATGATCTCGTGACCTTAGACACACCCCGTATAGTTTTCCTCTGTGGCATCATCGGGACGGGAAATTCATTCTCTCTCGCGATCTCATTGACGAAAAGAGTAACCCCTTACGTCCAGTGAATATTACGCGTGCGACTTAGATTTTGCGAGCACGTTCATCTGTCATCCCGTCGACCGCGGATTCGTTATTGAACCTAGGATCATTGTCATTAGTTTCTCGAGTATCTAATTACCACGGTTACTTGTCCGGTTCTATGATAATCGTATTTGCACTAGTCAATGTCTTCTCTATTGCATAACGACAACGTGTAACCCAAACGAAGACTCGTTTCACGCCCCTAACCCTAACCCTAATTCTAATGTAAACCCGACATATATATATATTGAACATATAAACAAAAATATATCTAAAATAATAACAAGGAACCCACGATTGTCAAACAACGAACCAACGAAATTGAAGCAGCTACACTAAATCGAAATCGAAGCAAGGAGCTCCAGGGCAAAGTTCGCTGAACTCACGCATGCACCAATAACGCACAACAGGGGAAATTCTCTTTCTCCCAGAAGCATGGTGACGAAGATGTGCCTCCAAAACCTCTCCGGGAATTTCATTTGCAATACGAACTTTTACACAACGATCAGTATCAACGACTTCAACCAAAGGGGGTTCCCACTCCAACACGACAAATCCATCGATGTCGAATAGTTCCTCCGACCACTCTGGTACTTGTGGTTCATCACAGCGCCGCATGCGTTTGATGGGTCTTCTCGAGTCGCCCATGGGTTCTTCGGAATCCCTCTTTCTTTTGCGCTGAAACGACACAATACAGTTTAACTAGAACGAAACAGGACGAATCAAGAGGACTAAAAACAAGATAAAATACGCACCAGGGAAGTCTGCATGGGAACCTCTGATGGAAACGCCTCCGCAAACATTGTTCACACGTCGATCACCGAAGCCTAAGGAAACAACAAAAGACGGAAAAAGGATCAAAATCACGAAAACAACCATAATATGCAAATATCCACCTAAACCAAACTTACGCAAAATAACTCGAAGGAGGAGGTCCTTGTTGTGGGAGAGCAGCGGATTACGCGTGTTGCCCGAGCGAACAGCGAAATGATAATGATGCTGCAGCCGCCAGCCCTTTCACGCGCCGAAGAAACACAGATAATTCGCACGGTACAAACGTGGAAATTTCTCAAGAAAAGACTCGCTTTGCGAGCTGTTGGGCTTGTGTCCACGATAAAAGAGGCGTGCACTACATTCGGCATGTAAAATGGAGTGAGAAGAGCGTTTAAACGACGAAATATCTCAAGCGGGTACGAAATAACAGTTAGTTTTCGTTACGATCGAAGAAGGATTGCGTTTTCCGTGCTAGTGGACTTGTTTCGTCCTTGAACCGGAAGTGCATTACATTTGGCGCGTAAAATGAAGTGAAAAGAGCGCTTAAACGTCAAAATATCTCAAACGGAAAGGAAATGACGGGTTGTTTTCTTCAAAATCGACGAAATCATCGCGATTTACGAGTTGATTGGCTTGTTACGACGGGGAAGCGGGCGTGCATTACATTTCGCGCGTAAAATGAAGTGAAAAGAGCGCTTAAACGTCGAAATATCTCAAACGGGAAGAAAAGAACGCTTAGTTTTCGACCAAATCGAAGAAAGGTTGAGTTTTGCAAGCTGCTAGGTTTGTTTTGACGCGGGAAGAGGTATGCACTACATTCGGCGTGTTGAGCGGAGTGAATAGAGCGTTTAAACGTCGAAATATGACAAACGGGAAAGAAATAACGGTTAGTTTGGTCAACATCGATGAAAGATTGCGTTTTGGGAGCTGTTGGGCCAGTTTCGACGCTGAGACGGGCGTGCATTACATTTGGCGCGTAAAATGAAGTGAAGAGAGCGCTTAAACGTCGAAATATCTCATACGGGAACGAAATAATGCTGAGTTTTGGTCAAAATCGGTGAAAGATTGCGTTTTGCGAGCTGCTGGGGTTGTTTCGGCACTGAGGGAGGCATGCACTGTCACGTCCCGCGTTACGCACGTGCCGTAACGAAAAAACGGAATACCGCAAACGAGGGAAAATAACAGATAATAAAGTAAAAATAGGTACTCTAACGGAATAGTAAATATAAAGAGTACAACATAACTTATAATTTCAGAATTCGACTAAGGATAAACTATGAAGAACCAATCAACCAAAAGTGACTCGCAAATTAATTAATAAATCGCGACATAATATTATATTTATATAATATTCAATCAGAATAACCTACAATTCGACAATTTAATCAAATCTCGGAATAACATCATGAATAATTCAAAGGAAAGGGAAAGGAATGGAACGATAGGAATACACACTTTTATAACAAATACGAAATATCAAACAATTTAATATATAGCAAATATCGACATACAAAACCACAATAAACAAAATATATCTTATATCCAACAGAATATAAAATATATAAAACACCTAGGCATATTAACACACTTCAATAAACCAGGCACTATTGTCAGAACCCACACACGAAACGTCAAGATTGAAGTAAAAGGGATTCCACGAACAATACACTTGAACAAGTTAAAACTAACACATAATCGAAACAGACCACAAGAACGATTTCATGAGGCAACGTAGTACGGTGGTATATGGAACAACACTGCTTGTCGAATACAGCAGATAGTGGTAACCTAAAAAGAAAAAGGAAAATCACTATGTGTGTTCTAACTATTACTTAAATATAAAATGTGTTATTCAATAAAATAATTACAAAACAGTGGAAGTGGAAAGTACCTCGTGAACAATTACTCATAGTAGAAGGAAGTGTATGTGCGAAGACAGGTTATGTGTCCATATCCGTAGAACATAATCTACGAGAGTCAGCTGAAACAAATGTAGGAATTAACTTCAATTGTTTCAATACAAAACATAATACTACTAAATGTGTATAACAATATTGTGCCTAAACCAAAGGAAGTGTGACAGTGCTTATCGAATCATGCAGATAGTAGAAACGTAAAAGAAAAAGGAAAATTATTATGTGTGTGTTCTAACCATCATTTAAATACACAACATGTTAACTCAATAAAATAATTAAAAGCAGTGAAAGTTAAAAGTACCTGGTTCACAATTAATCATCGTAGAAGGAAGCGTACATGCAGGAACTCCAACAACTTTGCAAAACACAATATACGACGGTATGAAGATATCGAGGGTAATAAAGACCGAGGTAAACAATCATAACCTAAAAAGTGGAAGAATGCTGTAAACCATCTTGGAATAGAAATTGATAATAATAAGAAACTCGTTACTCACATCGGAAGATATACATTAAGGCCGACGCCATTACAAGAAGCCTACTACCAATCTTAAGTGAATACTCATGGAATACTGAACCGGATGCTGCCGGGGCAGTCAAGACGGCAACAGGAAACTGGAAAACCAAGCAAGTGTTCTGACACTATAACAAAACAATTCGATGCTGACGAAGCAGTCTTGGCAAGCAGGATAGTGGACGGACTATTTTGCTATACGGATGTTTATAAAGATATAGTGTTTTATATGTATCTGTATATGTGCTTGCAGTTCTAGGATAAGTAAAAGTAGTCATGATAAGTGTTGGACATGTAACGAGGAGCCAGAAGATGCCAAACGCGCGCCATGTGGCTGTTCCAAGTGAGGGACTCGGCGTTGAAGGATTGGAATTGTAGAACCAATAAACGATAATGATTTTAACTAAAAATGTATAGATTAGCTCCAGGATTCTGTGTGAGGGCGGCAAATTGCACGCACAAGGTAACGACAACTTCATGACAGGGAGGCAGAAAATAGCCAATAATATGGGAATAGGTTGGAAATTAATCAAGACCGATTAACCGAGTATTAACGATAAACACGATTAAGATAGGAAATTATTATATTGTGCTAAATTATTATAGTATAATTGTATTGGGTCTGGCATCGAGAAATAAGGTTATGTTACGCAGTAATACTTAGTAGTAAGAACTGGTAATAACATACTATGCACATGTTACTATCAAATTAATTAAGTGAACACTCTATAAAAATAAATCACCTGAAACACAGAGGTAAAACAGTGCTATTGATAAATTATAAAATTTAACAATAACATAATCCACATGCTATTATATTGGAATGGCACACCATGCACACATTGGTATTAGATTGATTGGGCGAAAACTCTATGAAACAAAACAATAAAACAACGCTATAGATAAATTATAAAAATTTAAGAATGGCACAATCCACATGTTATGTCAAAGTAACGCACAGAATATATATGTCGGGTTTACATTAGAATTAGGGTTAGGGGTGTGAAACGAATCTTCGTTTGGATTACACGTGTCGTTATGCAATAGAGAAGACATCGATTAGTGCAAATACGATTATCATAGAACCGGACAAATAACCGTGGTAGTTAGATACTAATGATAATGACAATGATCTTAGGTTCAATAACGAATCCGCGGTCGACGGGATGATAGATGAACGTGCTCACAAAATCTAAGTCGGACGCGTAATATTCACTGGTCGTAATGGGCTACTCTTTTTCGTCGATGAGATCGCGAGAGAGAATGCCTTTCCAGTCCCGATGATGCCACAGAGGAAAACTATAATGGAATGTGTTTAAGGACACGGGATCATCGGATTCGTGGAGAAAAGCCTTCGTTCAGAAAGTAAGGGAAGTTGGCGTTGCTGCTAATTGGTCAATCTCCATATCTGTGGTTAGAAAAAGATAGCCGCCCTCGAGGGAAGGTTGCTAGTGGGAGACGCCGCTCGTTGAAAAATAGGTCTTCACTATTTTCCCGTAGTTGGGACAAAGACTGTTTGTCTGTTTGAAGGACTTTAGTTAGCTAAATCTTAAGATTTATAACGGGCCCTCGGGCTAGCTGAACATGTACTGCGGAGACGCATCGACATCTGGCAATCATCTTACTCGAAGAATAGGGTCTGAGTGTGGCGAGCTACGGGACAGAGACCGTTGGAATGTTTACTGTCGAGTGTTACAACTATTTCCTTTTTAAGGAGAGCTATAGAATTACTCCATGCCTTTGTTAGACAAAGCGTTCATCCCGTGACTTCGGCTACGTTCGGCGACTGGCTGTCGGCTCGAGCCCAAGCTCACTATCACAAATCTCGAATAAATACAATCGGATCGAAGGACGACAATTGTTTAATTGCGCCTATGAAGGTGTTAAGGGATTTTCCCGAAGTTCTAAAGGGAAGGCTCCGATGTCCTTTCATCTCCGACACGGCCATCCTATCACACGTCCTCGTGTGTAACTAAAATATTGCGTTTTGTCAACATTAGACTCTATGTAACTGATATTATTTACCGTTCAACTAAATGTTCCAAATAAGTCAAGGGTCCAGTTTGACAACAAAATTCTGTTCGGAGGTTTGACAAGCAAGGAAATGAAAGAGAACTAAAATTAGTAGCGTTATAATTTGTCTTCAAAGTGCCAGTTGCATTCTAAGAGTTACCAGTCAGACAGTAATGACACGACAGATCATTTTGGATTTCGTACACTGATGAATCTCAGTTTGTTGGATCATATTGCTACGTTGGGTGTATCACTGTGGGTATATTGCAGATGCATGAAACATCACAGTGGATATATTGCTGATACGCAAAACGTCACTGTGGGTATATTACAGATACATGGAACATCACAGTGGATATATTGCTGATACGCAAAACGTCACTGTGGGCATATTACAGATGTATGAAACATCATAGTGGATATATTGCTGATACGCAAAACGTCACTGTGGGTATATTACAGACACATAAAACATCACAGTGGATATATTACAGATACGCAAAACGTCACTGTGGGTATATTACAGACACATGAAACATCACAGTGGATATATTACAGATACGCAAAACGTCACTGTAGGTATATTACGGACACATGAAACATCACAGTGGATATATTACAGATACGCAAAACGTCACTGTGGGTATATTACGGACACATGAAACATCTCAGTGGATATATTACAGATAAGCAAAACGTCACTGTGGGTATATTACAGACATATGAAACATCACAGTGGGTATATACTACGACCACAACGTGGTGTTAATGATCCTCTGAGGTCAGTGCACTTGCATCGTTATTATCACCATCCTTGTCATCACCGCAGACGTCCTACCCAGCAGGGGCGCAACTTTCTGGCATTTTTCTTAGTCTGTCATGTCTGTCCTTATATGATCGTTTGCCGTCTAAGGTCTTTAAAGTATATCTATCTCCATCCAAAATCTTTGCTATCTCGAATGGACTCCTGAATTTCGGATCTAACCTCGTTTGGTTTCCTTCCTCGTTTTTACGTAATACAAAATCACTGAGATTAAACCTAACTACTTTAGCTTTGATTTTGTCGAATCCACCTTTATCGTACCTGACACTAATTTCTATATTCTCTATTGCCTGCTGTCTTACGCTTTGCTGTCGTAAGGTCTTTGCTGTCCTACCAATTAATAGTTCCAATGGACTCGATTTAGTCACGCGGTTGGTGGTGCAATTCGAAGCTAACTGTATTTTGCCAATCGCGTCTGGCCACGATCGCCCGGTCGTTTCTACGATTGTGAACATAATTTTCAACCTACTCATAATACGCTCTATCTGTCCGTTGGCCCTACTCGCACCGGTTGAGATTAAGTGGGGTTTAGTGTTTACGTAGACAGAAATCTTGGAATTCATTACCCGTAGGACACCTCTCTTGATCCACTATTATCCGGCGAGGACTGCCGAATAAAAATATAGCATACTGAAGTGCTTTAACGGTACTAAGGGAATCTATTTTACGAGTATGATGCAGATATGCGAATTTAGTGAAGACGTCGACCAAAACAATGACATATTCTTTCGAACCACTTTTACCGCTTGATTTGCCCGTTATGTCCACGTGAACTGTATGCCAAGGTATGTTCGTCTTAGGTATAGGATGTAATTCAGCTTGTATTTTGCCTGAACTAGCCTTCGAAACTCGACAAGCACGACAGTTCTCAATGAATTTACGAACATATTTCGCCATTCCTTCGAACCAGTAATACTCGTACAGTTTCTCGAGCGTTTTATCCCAACCTAAGTGCATAATTGACTGTTGCACATGGTTAATAACAGACCATCTAAAACCTCTGGGGACCATGGATAAGCAGACAGTTCTGCCCTCTCTCTGTATTTTACGATGAAGGGTACCGGACCGTAATTCATACGTATTCGCGATATCTTCCGTGAGCTCCTCGTTTTGATATTTATTGACAATCTCAGAAATTTGTGGGTCGCGACGTTATTCCGCTAATAGCCGATCTTCGGAGATTTCGGTCAGATTGATTTCCTTCTCTACGACTTCGTTGATCGTACGATGATCCAAGTCTACGGGATTTCGCGAGAAGAAATCTACGTGAGCCATTCGTTTACCTTATAGATACACAATGTCAAAATTAAAAGTTTGTAAATAAGTAAGTAAAGTTTGTAAGTTTCATCTTATTATTAAATGCCTTCAAGGGATTGCAACCAGTGACAACAAGAAATTCTTTTTCATGTAAATAGTGGCGAAAATGGTTAACAGCGCTTAACAACTGCTAACGTCTCTAGTTCATAAGAATGATACCTAAATTCCGCAGGGCTACTTCTTATACCGTAATATTCTATTACTCTATTTTTACCTTCAATCTTGTGCATTAAAATAACCTCATATCCATCCGAACTAGCGTCGGTATGAAGTTCTATCGGATAGCTCGCGTCAAATGCCATTAACACCGGCGCTTCGATCAGAACGGATGTTACCTTTTGCCTTATTTTTTTTTCATATCTATCCGGCCAAGCTACGCTTTTATTACCGGAAGTAAGTGCGTACAAGGGTTTCATTATCTGTGAGAATTTAGGGACGAATTTTCGGAAGTAAGAGGCTAAATCTATGAATTGCCTGCGCTGTGTGACGGTCGTTGACGCAGGTAAAGATCTCAAGACGTGTATTTTACCCGGACTGGGACGAACTTCTCCGTTGTGAATTACATATCACAAATAGAGTACCGATGTCTTTAGAAAAGAACATTTTGGAAAGTTAAAGGAGAATCCGGCTTTTACGAGGGTATCTAATACGGCGTGCAATCCTTTTGGAGCTTGATCTATCGAGTTCGCAATAATTAGGACGTCATCCAAGTAAACAACAACGTATGAATACGCGAAGTCGCCTAAGGCAGTGAGAATGGCCCTCTGAAAAACGGTGGATGCATTTTCCAATCCAAACGACATCGTTATGTATTCGCATTGTCCGTCGGGGTTAACGAACACTGTATATTCTGTCGAATTAGGATGAATGGGAAGTTGGTGGAACCCGCTGGTCATGTCTAGGCTAGTAAAGTATCTCGCGTTTTGCAATCTCGCGATTTGATCAGCAATAAGGGGTAAGGGATACCGATCCGCGACCGTGTTTTTATTTAGCGCTCGGAAATCTAAACACAATCTACCTGAACCATTGTTCGTCTCCACGAGTAACATAGGGCTCGCGAACGGTGAATTACTAGGCCTTATGATTTTTGGCTGTAATTAATTCGCTTATACTCTCACGTACTATTCTCCGTTCTTCTTCGCGAAGTCTATTAGGGTTCCTTTGTACGGTGATGTTAGGATCAATTAATTGTATTTCTAACTGACCTGTATTTACGCGAGTACGTAGGAAACCCGTACCGGATGAGTCTCTGAATTTTCGGAAAGAAAGGTTAATCGACTTTTATCACTACCACGCACCTCATTGTCAACTTCATTAACATCGATCTCGTTTTCAGCGGTTTTATTACAGGCATGAATTATTTTTGTTTTACACATAGCGAGGCTATTTTGTGTAATATTGCATCAAAACCTTGGCTTAAAATTGAACGGGCAATCGCGATATCATATTTTTAAATAACCATCAGCGTGGACATGAAAAATTTATCTCTAACCACTAACACCTGCAACGGACAAGATTTGAGCGATACGTTTAGTACCTTATTCCTCGCATTACTACTATATCAATCGTTCTTTTGCCAGAAATTCTCAAGACTACGGATTCTTTAATTAGCGAACACTCGGCTCCGAAATCGCGGTAAAATGGAAATGGCTCATCCGGATGGCTTGATCTACCAGTTGGTGCCTCCACTACGTAGAAGTCGAATCGACACTCGTTATTGGAATTATATTCAGGGCACTGCTTTGTAAAGGATTTTCCTCCATAATCAGATTGGTAGCTGCGCACCATGCAGCGAAGTCGAAGCTTGCGGTTCCAGGGTTAAAACGCGGTGGCGAAAAATTGTTAGGTTCCACACTCGATTTTTGCACTAGCGACGAAATTAACTCGCGCACGATGGCCGTAAGCTCTTGCACTGTTATAACCGGCACTGATCCCACTTCTGATGTCGGGTTCACATTAGAATTAGGGTTAGGGGCGTGAAACGAGTCTTTGTTTGTTTGTTGTCTTTGTGTCGTTAAGCAATAGAGAAGACATCGACTAGTGCAAATGCGATTATTATAAAACCGTACAAGTAACCGTGGTAATTAGATACTCGAGAAACTAATGACAATGACCTTAGGTTCAATGACGAATCCGCGGTCGACGGGATGATAGATGAACGTGCTCACAAAATCTAAGTCGGACGCGTAATATTCACTGGTCGTAAGGGGCTACTCTTTTTCGTCGATGAGATCGCGAGAGAGAATGCCTTTCCCGTCCCGATGATGCCACAGAGGAAAACTATAATGGGATGTGTCTAAGGACACGGGATCATCGGATTCGTGGAGAAAAGCCTTCGTTCAGAAAGTAAGGGAAGTTGGCGTTGCTGCTAATTGGTCAATCTCCATATCTGTGGTTAGAAAAAGATGCTAGCCGCCCTCGAGGGAAGGTTGCTAGTGGGAGACGCCGCTCGTTGAAAAATAGGTCTTCCCTATTTTCCCGTAGTTGGGACAAAGACTGTTTGTCTGTTTGAAGGACTTTAGTTAGCTAAATCTTAAGATTTATAACGGGCCCTCGGGCTAGCTGAACATGTACTGCGGAGACGCATCGACATCTGGCAATCATCTTACTCGAAGAATAGGGTCTGCGTGTGGCGATCCACGGGACAGAAGCCGTTGGAATGTTTACTGTCGCGTGCCGCCAGAAATATTTCTTTTAAGGAGAGCTATAGAATTACTCCATTACCTTTGTTAGACAAAGCGTTCTTCCCGTGACCGCGGCTACGTTCGGCGACTGGCTGTCGCCTCGAGCCTAAGCTCACTATCACTAATCTCTAACAATTACAATCGGGTTGAATAACTACAATTGTTCAATTACAGCTATAGTAGATTCTAGGTTACAATGTTGCGGGATTATCCAAAGTTCCAGAGGCTACGGTGTTCTTTCGTCTCCGACATATATATATATGAGAACGCCCCCGCTTATGGATCTACTTATTTCCGGACTGGTGCTGCTCCGTGCGGCCAAATACTGAGTGTAATTGAAAATAGCATTTCAAGAACCTACAAAATTGGGGATCTGTCCTGTTTGGTTGGAACTTAGCATATACAAGAACCTATGTATTTAAGCTTAAAGTTATGAATCTGCCCTGTTTGATAACACAATAGCATAGGCGAGAACCTATTAATTTTCAAGCTACAAGAACCAATTTAAGTGTACGGTTCTATGAAAAAGTTCATATCTACTACTCTATCCGAGATAGACAAATATAAGAATGACAGAATCGTGCAATACCGAAACTGATTACAAGTTGCTTAAGAAACAGAAATTAATCGTTTATTATATATTCTTTTTAGGAGAGAAAAGGGAATATTCCCTTTCAAACGATTATGGATTAATGGAATGATGCAATAATTCTAATAAATTTTCCATACATCATTTAGATTTAACATTAACTTTCGTTTCGTTCCTAAAGAATCAATTGAGTCAGGGTCGCTGGCTAGTGGCTAGAGACAAATATTTTGAATTTCTTATTTTCCATGATGCTTCTTAAATTATCAAACATTACCGAATGCTAAAAATTCATTTTAGTCGATATACTTTAGTCTTTATTAAATTATTGTTCATCTATTATCACCTTATGAAACGAAAGAACCTTTTCTGACTGAATGCAATGCGAAAATTTTTTTATTAATATCTGGGAAACTAATAAATAGCTGAACTAAGATTTTATATTTGGGGACCCCAAACTGTTTTCTATTTTTTTACATAATGTAACAACTGTTGACAAAAAACGCAACTAAAAAAAGGTTTTTCTTTTGTCCAACTAAAAGAGGTACATTCTAATCTCAGTCGAGATATTTATCATAAGATAAGTTATCATAACATGAGTAATAAATGATTACATATCAGTGATAACTGATCGGTATAAAGTTTCATCTGTCACACCTTCAGCTCATACAAAATCACCACCAACAAAAGCCAAACGGTAAGCAATTTCCTTATTTCTACCTCTATTATATGAATATTTGAAATATAAATTTGGGGTGAATTTAACAATTCATTTGGGATTCATTTGGGCAACGACGGAAATGGAACCTGCGCTGCTGACGCGGATCACCGGAACGCTCTTTCCCCGCAAGAAAACAGAGCGGCAGAACGGCCACGGGAAACGACACGACCACTGGAATGGAGGGGCGACTGGGAAGTCACGGAGGAAGAGATATGGGAGGCAACCAGAAGAATGACCTCCCGCAACGCGGCACCGGGCCCGGACGGAATCCCTGGCCGGATCTGGGGGAAGTGATGGGGTCATGGCCCCCAGACTCCTGCACCTCTTCACAAGATGCCTGAGGGAGGGAGTCTACCCCCGGGCGTGGCGGACGGCGAGATTGGTCCTGCTCCATAAAGAGGGCCGACCGACGACCTCACCGTCAGCGTACCGGCCGATATGCCTACTGGACGAGGTCGGCAAACTACTCGAGAGGGTAGTCGCCGCCCGCTTGGAACGACACATAGCGGACCAAGTGCCAGGTTTGCACGAAAGCCAGTACGGCTTCCGGAAGGGGCGCTCGACGATTGACGCGGTCAGACGCGTACGAGCGATCGCGGAGGACATGGTCTCCCGGAAAGGCATGGCGCTGGCGGTTTCCCTGGACATCGTCAACGCGTTTAACACCTTGCCATGGGACAGGATAGTGGCGGCCCTGGAGCATTTCGAGGTTCCCAGCTACCTCGTCCGATTGATCCGAGCCTACCTCGACGACAGGTGGGTGTGTTACACCAGTAAGGAAGGAGAGGAAAAGCGATCCGTTGAGCGCGGCGTCCCGCAGGGCTCGGTGCTGGGCCCAATATTATGGAACGTTGCGTACGACGAGGTACTGCGATGCCCGCTACCCCCAGGCGCGGCCATGATATGCTATGCGGACGACACCCTAATCCTGGTCGAGGGTCGTGGCTGGCACGAGACGCTGCGCATCGGCGAAATCGCAACGGCCTGTGCGACCCGTGCCATGAACGAGCTGGGCCTGAGAGTCTCCCCTGCGAAGTCGGAGGCCACCTGGTTCTTTGACAGGAAGAGGCGAGGGACACCACCGCCCGGCCTATGCATAAACATGGCAGGGGAAACCGTCCGGATGGGATCACAGATGAAGTATCTGGGACTCACCATCGACAGTCAGTGGACGTTCGAGCCGCACTTCGACTCACTGATCCCGAAGGTGGCAGCGGCTGCCAATGCCCTGTGCGGCCTACTACCGAACATCGGCGGGGCCGGAGACGCGGTGCGCCGACTCTACGAGGGCGTCGTTCGGTCACGAGTGATGTACGGGGCCCCAATATGAGCGGATGACCTGATGGCAAGCCGTCGCATCATTCTGCTCCTGAGAAGGCTGCACAGAGTGACCGCCATTAGAATCATTAGGGGATACCGGACGGTGTCTCACGCGTCGGCGTCCACCCTAGCCGCGCCCCCCGTGGGAGCTGCGGGCGCTGGCGCTCAAAAAGAGATACACCCGCCGGAGAGAATGGCACCCGGGAGAAGACCCTACCGAGCAGGCGGCTCCGAACGACATAGGAACCGCCGAGGAGGACACATGGAACCTGTGGCGATCCCAACTGATCAACGAGAGTAGCGAACATCGAGGCGCGGAGGCGGTCCTCCCAAACTGGGAGGCATGGAGGAGCCGCCACGGCCTCCCACTCACATTCAGGATGACGCAAGTGCTCACCGGACACGGCGTGTTCGGCGAGTTCCTGAAGAAGATCGGACGGGAGACAACGGACACCTGTCACCACTGCGGGGAGGGCAGGGACACAGCCCAACACACCCTGGAGCACTGCCCGGCGTGGGAGCTGCCCCGCTACACTCTGCGACACGCCATAGGCGAAATACTGACCCCCTCAGCTATCGTGGAAGCGATAATGAGAGGGACACAGGAATACGAGGCCGTCCGCCTCTTCTGCGAGCGAGTTATGCTCGCGAAGGAGCGAGCGGAAAGGGAGAGAAAGAAAACCTCCCACCCCTGCAGGATAAGGCGATGGAGAAGGATGGCAGTCAGACGACCCAGAGCCGCCCCACCACCACCCCAACGGACTACGACCAGAAGAAGTGACAGCGCTAGGGACAACGACCTCCCCCTAACGCCTACTCAATAGCCGACTCGAACAAGAGAACGCGAGAAGGGGGTGCAACAGAAGTTAATTCGTAAGAGGTTCCTGGAGCACCCCCTGTCATACGCGTAGGATGGTCAACGTGGAGTTTTAGTCGGTAGGAGTCCGACACTACTCTGCTGTTACGCGATTATTGCAGCAGCGGAGTGTCCATGAGGATTTCTCCACGTACAAAAAAAAAAAAAAAAAGTTTGGAGCGTCGGCCCGTGAGCCAATAGAATTTTTTTAGTTTGTCCTTTAGTTGCTTCGTTTTATCTGTGATGTGTTTTTTTCCAGGTTAATCTCCTGTCCAGGGTCATGCCCAGGTATCTGACTGAGTCCTTGCTAGGAATTATTGTGTTGTTGATGGTAACCTGGGGGCAGGTTTGTTTTCGGAGCGTGAAAGTTACATGTGTGGATTTTTTTTCGTTGATCTTGAAGCCCCATTTATGAAACCACTTTTCCATGGAATCGAGACATCGCTGGAGAGTGGATGAGGCAATTACCGGGTCTGCGTGGGTAGCTAATAGCGCTGTGTCGTCAGCAAATGTTGCTATTGTTATCTCGTTTGATATAGGTAAGTCAGCAGTGTAGATGGAGTACAGTAGGGGTCCGCGGACTGTACCTTGGGGTATGCCGGATTCTATTGGGAATGTTGCGGAAGTGGCGTCTAGGCATTTAACCATGAATTGTCTATTGGTTAGGTAGGATTTTAGGATGGAGTAGTAGGGGTGAGGTAGGATCTTTTTAAGCTTGTATAGTAGCCCTTCATGCCATACTTTGTCGAATGCCTGTTGGATGTCTAGGAAAACCGCTGAGCAATATTTTTTCTTTTCAAGGGTTTGGCTTATCGTATGGGTTATGCGATGGATATTCTCTACTGTTGAATGTTGTTTTCGGAAGCCGAATTAGTGATCTGGGTGTGTTTTCAAGTCCTCTAGGAGTGGAAGGAGTCGATTCGTGAGCATCTTCTCGAATAGTTTAGACAGGGTAGGTAAAAGACTGATTGGGCGATAGGAGCTAGTTTCATATATCGGTTTACCGGGTTTAGGGATGAGGGTAATCAGTGAGATTTTCCAGGCCTTAGGATAGTGTTCAAGGCGAAGGATCGCGTTAAAAATCGATGTGATGAGTGCAATCCCTTTTATGGGAAGTTCCTTGATTGCTTTATTGCCTATTAGGTCGTGCCCTGCTGCTTTCCTGGGACCTAAATCGTACATTCGAACAGATGTCACAACCTTAATAATTTCTTTACCTATACATAAAGAAGATGTTCAAAATATTATAGAATGTCCACGCAAGTCTAGGAGTTTTTCTCATTTTTCCTGTCTTTTATAGAACTTAGGTGAAGGAGAATTGGTTCCTCATACAGAAGTGCAGAACGCTAGATTACAAAACACCAAAACAATTGTTATGGCAGAAACAACAAATTCGCAGCAACAAAGCAGTGCAGCAGAAATTATTGATGAATCGTCACAAAGCGTTTTACAAAATCAGAGTGTCGCGGATTTAGATAGAGAAATACCTTCGCAAGATTGTAATTGTGAAAGCAAATGTACTACCTAGCACTGTGGGTGTGTAAGAGCTAAGATTAAGTGTGGACAACGGTGCAAATGTCGGATTTTTGGATGTTTTAATCAGGTACACGAATCCCCTTCTTCGTCTCCTCTTTCTAATTCACGACACCCCTAACGCCAATTTGGATATTAATCTTTTTAGGTAGAAACAACAAATTCGCAGCAACAAAGCATTACAGCAGAAATTATGGATGAATCGTCACAAAGCGTTTTACAAAATCAGAGTGTCGCGGATTTATATAGAGAGATACCTTCGCAAGCTTATAATTGTGAAAGAAAATGTACTACCCAGTGTGGCGGATGAAAAGGGAGTTTTTGCGTTTCGTCCCGGGACTACCGGTGGACTCGTCAGTAAGGCTATGCCTGGTAGTCCCTGCCTTAGACGTAGAGGGAGTCTCGCTAGGTGCGGTATTTGTATCAATCGCCCGTATATTCGACCGCTAGCGAGACAGACAGACTCGTTGTCGTCGTAGTAGCCCTCTGGTGTTGACGGTTGGTACCCGAGGATCGCCGGGGAGATTTTGCGCCGTGTTGATGCCTTCGACCGGTCGGCGTCCTGTTGATACCGATCCGCCACACCAGTACTGTGGCTGCGTAAAAGCTAAGATTAAGTGTGGACAACGGTGCAAATGTCGAGTTTATGAATGTGATAATCAGGTACACGAATCCCCTTCTTCGTCTCCTCTTTCTAATTCACGACACCCCTAACGCTAATTTGTATATTAATCTTTCTAGGAAGAAACAGCGAAAGCCCTTTTAGGGAAACGATCAGCGATGCCCATTGGTTAGAACAAACAATAATGAATGAAGATAGATGGAGGAAGCCTCCTACCAACGTGGATCGTGTGTGACATTGCTCATGGGAAAAACTCGCTTTTTTCGTTTGAAATACTCGCTTTCTCTGTAATTTTTAAGAGCGAACAATAAACCTAAGAAATGTTTTAGGGATCATTCATAAACCAAAGACATTTACGGGTTTTGAGAATCTTGATTTTTAGAAATACTATGATTTATGGTAGATCCTTAGATTTATTCTGGATCTAAGTAAGGGTATGTGGACATCTAGTTGCCATCTTCCCTGCGGCGTGGGGCCTGGTTTAGGTAGAGAATCGCGCGACTGTTATTTATAACAGTAAGTATAGTAGTAAATTATCTGTTTTTGTAGTGAAGTACCACACAAAATACTGTATTTGCACTTATTTCAAATAAATTGTGCAAAATTATGAAAAATTGTTTCACTTACTTTATATTCTTTACCTTCAGCGTACACAGTTATTGTTTTTACTGCAGGATAACGCTAAATGGAAAATCCTAACAAATAGAGGTACTATCAAGGTACTATGATAATGACCAATTTATAAAGCGCAACTCCTGACATTAATTACCTTACTAAGAAATGGAAAGTGGGAACTTTTGTGGCTTTCATTTTTTAACACTCTTAAAAATGTTAAATTGTATCATATTTGCATGACAGAGGAAGGTAATAGGTGTAATTTCACAGACAAATTATGGAAAACTATTAATTTAATTTATTTATATCCAAAAATTAACTTTCATACGTGAATCTCTCATTTTTCTGCCATGTCACAACTATAAAATTTATTGTACAATGTAACGTGCATTTATGGAGTGCATTTATCCGCTGATAGTTAAGAAAAATGAAAGATTTGATAATATAGATGTAGGAATGTTATATTATTAGTTTGTATGTAACAGTATGATTAATACAATATCGTTTGCACTCACACGAAATCACGAAATATAAAACTCCGTTTCACATATTCGTTACTCACTACTTCTACGACACAACAACACAACGATCTTCACAGGACGACGATAAATTCAACTCTGACTGTCTCAACTCTCGTTACCATGTTTTCCATGCTCATTTTTTTCCAAACGTACCTTGGTAACGCTCACAACACTCTTTGACAACGTCAACATATCTTGACAACGCTAATAAACAATTACCCCTCACACCACGTCCTTCCCTGATGTCACACTATCCCACATAGATATTATTCATATAGATTTTGGTCTAGAAACAGAAGAACTATAAGTAGATTTTTATTGCTGTCTCTTGTAATTTTCAGCTAGAGTTACACACCAAGGTTAAATTTTTTGGTAATGTCCTTTGCTGTAGATGTACCAACGTGCTCCCTATCACTGTCATTTGTAATGTAACACTGTTGGAGTGAAGATCTGGATCAGCATACACTATACCTGTACTTAAACGTATACTCACTTCAATATATATTTCTGTTACAAATTCATCCACACGTCCCTCTATCAGATAACTTCAACGATTGAAATATGCGATTTTACGTATCACGACAGTGTTTTGAGATATTTTGACGAACGAACTCTAGTTTTATCTTATTGTTAATACCACATGCATCATACGTTAGCATAAGTCCTCGCAGGACTCTCTAAAATTTAAACTTTTGTAATATTTCATTGAAATATGCGATTTCACGTATCACCACAGTGCTTTGAGATATCTTGCAGACAAAACGCCAGTTTTGCTCTATTTTTACTGCTAAATGCGGCGTACATCAGCATCTTCGCTAATGTATACGCAGAGTTCTGTAAAATGCAATATTTTTGAATATTTCATTGAAATATGCGATTTTACATATCACTGCAATGCTTTGAGATAGTTTTATGAATGAACGTTAGTTTTTCTCAAATTATATTTAAATCAAAAAGGTTGTTGCTGCCACCAGAAATAGTCGTTAAACTATTTCAATTAGTTCGACTTTCGTTCGTTATTTCGAAATAAAGCGAACGACTGAATGGTATAGATTTAAAGACTTGTCGCGCCTTTCTGAAGCGCAGCACTAATTTGAATATCCCAAAAGGTCGTGATCTTAATACTCTTGAGATAACTGAATGAAATAGATTGAGAAACTTATCGCGCCTTTCTAAAGCGGGGCACTATTCTGAATATCCCAGAAGGTTGTACTCTAAATACTTTCGCGACAACTGAGTGGAATACATTCAAAAACTTGTCGCACTTTTCTAAAGCACAGCATTATTTTGAATATCCCAAACTTGATATTCTAATTCGTTGGCATAACCATATGAGTAGCGTTAACTGGCTGTCACGTCTCGCGCTTCACACCAGCCGTAATGTGAAGATTGCACCAACCACAACATGGCAAATTGCACCAATGAACCGTATTGCACTATGTGCAAGACTTACATTGGATTGGCAACTGAGTAATTGCGGATTTTGTCAATATCACTTAATAACAGAATCCGCAATCACTTAGTTGGCAACACAAAAGTTCAGGAAGTAAAAGGCACGTCACAGGATCCCTGGTGTGTCCCATATATAGAAGAGCGATGAAGGAGGGCATACATCGAGAAGAAGATTAAAATCCTGTGAATTAATTTAAATCGCTGCAAGCTAGCGCAGGATTTAATGTCCCAGTACACTTGTGAAGTCAGAACTGACATAGATATCATCTCTGAACCGTACAAATAATAGGCGTGCTGGTACAACGACACAAAAAGCGATGTATCCATTTGGGTTACGCGATTTAATGGTGCACACCCAAATGAAGATACAATAATCCAAGAAGACAAGATGGTGAGATTAAAAGTAGGTGACTGCGTGAGTGGATACTGTTGACCTAACATCAATAAAGTTTTTTTACATATATTGACAAATTAAAAGGTTACCCAGAACAATATATGGCATCGTAAAATTATCATTACCAGCGATTACAACGCGAAATCCACTACGTGGGGTGGAGATATAACTGACAAAAGAGAAAGAACCCTAATGGAGGCTTTGGCAAAAAATCATATTGCACCCATTAAAGTCTGCAATAAATATACTTTCGAAAAGGGTAAGAATAAAAGCTTCCTAAATATAATGAGTGTACATCGTAATCTAGTTAAGCTATACAAAAAGACTAAAATCTCTCATATTTTTAATTCATCAGACCATTTCTATGTTACTCATGAATTTTATAATAAGACAACAAACAGAAACAGAGAACATTTCAAATATTCGACGGAGGACATCGATCCAGACAATTTTATTAAAAAATTCGGCGAAATTAAAAATAACTTCTTAATAAATTTTACAACCGACGGGAGGAACCAAGAGGAACTTCTTCAAAATACGATTGAATACGCATGTGAAACTTTAAAAAAAGTCTGGCCACCTAGGGGTATGAAGAATTGTTAGCGGAACGAGGATATAGTATATGTCAAAAAAATAGTGCACAAATATAGGACTGCTCAACAAGCCCGCACGAAACTAGAATGTAAGGCGCATGACTTCACTAAAAAATACAAACAAAAAAAAAAAAGAGTTGAAAATAGCAATCCGTGAAAGTAAAAAACAAGCATGGAATGAATTCACAGCAACTCTTGAATGAGTCCCATGGGGTAAACCCTATAAAAGTGTTATCGGAAAATTAAAAAATAAGAAACCAATTGAAAAATTAAACTCGAACAAAATAAAAAACGTAACAGATGTATTATTTACCACCAAAAGAATCATGGATACCGAAGATAAAGAAAGGATGGGCAGTTGCAAGGAAGGAGCAAAAAAAGACTACTGTGTCGCCGTCCAAATGGAGGACTTGACGAAAGCCGTTGGAAGATTAAACTCTAAAGAAGCAGCTGGTGTGGATGGTGTCCCTGGAACAATAATTAAATTAATATTCAAGCACAGAGCACACGATGTACTAAATATGATTAATTTCATATATGAAAAAGGCAAAATACCTAGGATCCCCTCCATCCACCTTCATATCGGCCCATCAGTATCTTACCTGCAATGAGCAAAGTATGGAAGAACACTTCCAAAATTTTCATCGATTTTTCTGTAGAGGCAGGAGTACAGTCAATTCTGACTTCTGCAGAAAGAAAAATTTAATTTGCATCTTGATGGCTATAGACAATAAAAATGCATTCACTATCCTTAGAAGGGAGACTATAATTAACAAAGCCAAATATAGGAAGCTTCTTAGAATCTTAATAAATTAATGAATAAATGAAAAAATGAATGACAGAGAAATCATAATTAATAGCATCAACGAAATAGTCAAAAGCAAGATCTACGCAGGAGCCCCACAAGGTTCCTTAGTGGAATCTCTATAATGGAACCTAATTTATGATGGATCCCTTGATAAATTTAACAATATAAAAAATTGAAAACTACAGCCTTCACTGATGACTTCGCTATCCTAATAGGAGTAAATAAGAAAGAAAGCATAGAATATAAATTAAATAATTACATGAATAAAATTGTAAGTTGGTGTACGAACATAGGGTTGCAAATAGCCACAGATAAAACTGAAATAATAATACTGTCTGGTATGCGAATACCTAAAGTAAAAAATGTAAACATTAGAAATAAGACAATTATCAGAAGTAAAGATATTAAATACCTGGGTATAATAATTGACAACGCAAGAAGGTATACAGCACATATTGAAGCAGTATGCGGTAGAGCAAATGCCTTGGCTGCAGCATTGAAATGTCTCCTGCTAAATGTTAATGGCCCCTCAAATTTGGTTAGAAGACTATATTATAACATATACGAATCGGTGGTATTGTATGCCTCTCCATTATGGGTGGGAGCTCTAAAAATGACTAAACATAAGAAGATTCTGAAAAAAAACGCAGAGATCAGTATTAATTTATACATCAACGGCATACAGAACTGTGCATATTGACAGACAACAAGCTGATATATATTAAAGCGCAAATGCAGGCAAAGATGTACGAGATTAATAAAAGATACTCACAGAATACAGAAATTGCTTAGCCATATATTCAGCATAACACGTTCAAAGAGGTTTTTGAAAGCCAGACCGTGATAGGAGATTGAAGGAGAGAATGGACATTGTATAATAAAGAAAATTGGACAAGAGTTTAATGGACGACGCAGCAATATTTGCTAAAAATAAAAAAACATAGACTATTACACTAGCAACTTGCAACTGTTTACTGGTCACAGTATTTTTAATGCTTATCGAAAAAGAATAAATAAAGATAATAATATTAAATGTTGGGAATGCGACGGAGAGCCTGACGATGCCGAACATGCGCTGTTCCTATGTCCCAAGTGGGTTACACAGCGAACTGAAATTGAAAGGAAAGCTGGAGTAACCATAAACAGGAATAACTTGCTGAATATAATTTTAACTAACGACGATATATGGAATAGTTTTAAAAAATTCTGTCTTATAATCATGAAACAAAAAATTAGTAAAGAAAAAGAATTAGAGCAAGCCAAGAAATATATTAATAGGTTAGAAAATTTATAAAACACTATTATATCAAAATTTATATATAGAATTAAGCATTACTTACCTAACGAATCGACTTCTAAGTAAATATTTTACGAACTATACATTTTAATTACAGGATAACAGCGGTTGCTGGTATTTTTATACAAATGACAAATTAATTTAATATACTTACAATCTACTGATTTAGAAACACACGATATACGGTTATCTCAAATATCAGTGACGGGACATAACGCAGCCATCTTGAAGGCCATGCTAATGGATACGTACTTGGGGCAACTATTACCTGTTGCGAATTAAAAAGCAATTTTAATAGAATAAATAATAATTGGATAAGATATTAATTAAATAACAGAAGTTGTGGGAAAACTATGGATAAATACGACTAATAACACATAAATTTTTATGATAAAGTAATAGTATATTATATATTTATAGAGATCTGCCTTAATAAGGGAGCAATAAATAATAATATTCACTGAAATTCAATAAATTTATTATAATCAATTGACTAATAGAGATGAATAAAAAAATTATAACTCAATAGCAATAAACCTTTTACTCCCGAATAAAGAAACAACTTTAATAAATAATTATTTTGAGAAAGATTTAAGTATATGTCGGAGATGAAAGGACATCGGAGCCTTCCCTTTAGAACTTCGGGAAAATCCCTTAACACCGTAATTTAGATTCTATCATAGGCGTAATTAAACAATTGTCGTCCTTCGATCCGATTGTATTTATTCCAGATTCGTGATAGTGAGCTTGGGCTCGAGGCGACAGACAGTCGCCGAACGTAGCCGCGGTCAAGGGATGAACGCTTTGTCTAACAAAGGCATGGAGTAATTCTATAGCTCTCCTTAAAAGAAATATTTGTGGTGGCACGCGACAGTAAACATTCCAACGGTCTCTGACCCGTAGCTCGCCACACGCAGACCCTATTCTTCGAGTAAGATGATTGCCAGATGTCGATGCGTCTCCGCAGTACATGTTCAGCTAGCCTGAGGGCTCGTCGCTGCTGGGGTACTGCTATCTTTCTTCTAATTTAGATGCGTGGAAGAAAAATAGGACTACGGGCGCCGGGATTCAAACCCAGGTCCCGAACGTTCGTAACCTAAGGCGCTAACCACTGCGCTACCGTCGTCTGGTAGAAGTTAGTGTCGAGTGGCGGTATTTGTTGTCGAGTGCAGCCACGGTACCCCCTTACCAGTGATAACGTTTCTTCTTTGCGTAGTAAAGCGTCAGCCGATTGTTGTCAAGCCCGTGTAGATGTTGTCTTCGATGTGGCGATGGATACCTGTCGGTACGGCGCGGAGCGTTTCCGCATATGGTCGTAGGCCTCTGTTCCTCTTTTTAGTATGACGTGCTGGTGGTGATGTCCATGAACTTTGCAATGACTACATCACTCCTGGCTTGGTCATCATCTCGTATCCTGCCACCTGCTTGCGTAGGTCGGCGGTGAGACGTCGAGTTTTGCTGAAGGAAGGGCCGATCCGTGTGCGTCGTAGCAGTAGATCCAGATTGCCACAGTCTTAGATTCGCAATGATCGAAGTCTCGAGTAGCGATATCACGGTCGCACACCTCTTTTCGCTGTCGATCACGTCGGGTCACCAATTTGAGGTGTATGTATTGCCCGTGATACTTATAGCTGCTGGCTGTAGATGTCGCCGCTGGGGTACTGTTATTTTTCTTCTAATTTAGATGCGTGGAAGAAAAATAGGACACAGGCGCCAGGATTCGAACCCGGGTGCCGAACGTTCGTAACCTAAGGCGCTAACCACTGTGATTTACGATTTACGATTTAAAGTTGTTTATTGAGCCCAAGAATACAGTTTTAGGTACATATTTACAATAAACGGTGAATGTTTGTAATGATATGTTAGGCAAAGGTACCGATACGCGGCGGTAGGACGTAGCCATGCTTTATTATCTGTCGGCGCTTTACATTTTTCGTTCTATAATACAATTTTTGGGTTTAAGCCGCTGGGGAGCGGAGCTTTTTTTATGTATATTTTTTTTTTAATTTTTTTCTGTCCTGAAAACTTGGTCGCAAAACAAGACGCTTCGGTAGTCTGCTTTTTGGGTGCTGTGTAACTTTGGGGAGGGGTGGGATGAGAGGGAGGGGGCGGGGGAGGGGGATGTCAAATAGGTTTATTTACAAATATTTACAGTATTTACAGTTTACACCTGTGTTATGCGGTATCAGAATTGAGTTCTGTCGGTGTTCTCTTTTATTTTATTATGGGTTCTGTATCCACCAGTACCTTTTTTGTGTTTTTTCTGTGTTTGTTTTTGGTGCCTTTCCAGGGAAGGGCCATGTTGTATCTCCATCTGGTGTCTGCGGTCTGTCCATTTATGTTTTCTTCGTAGAGTATGGTTTTGATCCCTATTTTTCTTTTTGTGATAAATTATTGGGATATTGTTTTGGTCCTGGAGGTAGTTTTTTTCGTCTCGGTATAGGAAAAGTATAGGAAGGTCAGAGTGTTTTTGTAATATGCGTTGTTAGGAAATAGGCAACTGACGATTAAGCTGTTTTCTTTTATTTTTGCCGCTTGCGCGAAGTGGTTTCTTATTAGCTTTAGGATGTGACAGTCTATGCGGTGAATGTTGGCTAGGTCGTATATTGTTTTGTTTTTTACATATTTTTTGAATCCGCTGTGTTCGAATCTGTAGGTACTCAAGCAAGGCCTGATGCATTTTCTTTCGAATATGCGGATTTTTTCCATCTGGGAGGCTGATATGTTGTACCAGATTGGGCAGCCGTAGGTAATGATCGGTCTGATTAGTGCTTGGTAGCATAGTATTTTTACTTTGCTGTCGAGATGTTTGGAGTAGAATAGTTTTTTTATTCTCCAGAATGCTTTATTGGCCTTAGCAAGTTGAGTTTCGGTGTGCTGCTTGTAGTTTAATTTGTAGTCTATGTTTACTCCTAGGTATTTTACGCAGTTTTTGTGTGGTATGAGTGCCCCTTTGTTTGCCTTTTCTCTTAGTTGGAATTTTCTGCAGTGTTCTCTTTCTGTTGGGCCCATTTCACTTGACTTGGGTCTGAACAGTATGGTTTCGCATTTGCTTGTGTTGATTTTTAGTTTCCATGCGTGGTAATAGTCGTTTATTATTTCGAAGAGTTCTTGCAGTTCAGTTTTTATTGTCTTAGTTTTGCGGCCTGTTACGTAGATTAGGTCATCTGCGAAGGCTATGGAGCGTTTGTGGGTGGATGTATTGAGATTAAAGAGATTTAGTAAGCCACTGTTGTAAATACTGAAAAGTAGCGAGGAATTTACTGTACCTTGTTGCAGACCGTTTGTTATGGCGAATTCTTTGCTTGATGTGTTTGAACCTTCGGTCATTACGAATGTTCTGCTTGTGATCATGTCCCAGACTGTTTCAATTAGGTGTTTAGGAAGGTTTTTCTTGATCAATTTGTATATGAGACCTGGGATCCAGACTGTGTCGGAGGCTTTTTCGAGGTCTATTAAACAGGCGGCTACTCGTTGTTTTGCGTTTAGGGCCCAGCAGATATCCGACGTAAGTTTGTTTATTGCGTGAATTGTGGAGTGTTTGTGCCTGAAGCCAAATTGATTTTCTGGGATTATGTCATTTCTTGTGCAGAAGGAGGTTAGGGGGTTGTTTATGATTATTTCAAGTACTCTGCTTATGTTGGGGAGGAGACTTATGGGTCGTAGTTTTGCGGGCGATGAGTCGTCTTTATCTTTTTTTGTAATAGCTATCAGTTTGGCTTTTTTCCATTTTCTGGGGAAATATGTGTTGTTTAGTGCATTGTTGAAGAGTACTGCGTAGTACCATTTTATTTTGTTCGGTAGGCGCTTGAGTAAAATGTTTGGGATGCCGTCGAAGCCGGAGGATTTTTTGTTGTTTAGTTTGGAGAAGATTGGGTTTAGTTGATTGTAATTTGTGAAGCAGTTTATTTCTGGATCTGGTTGTTTGGGGTTGTCTGCGGTATTTTCGTTTAAGAATGTGCAGACTGTTTTGTTTAGCGTTTTGTCTTGATCCATTTCATTTTTGAGTTTGTTTCTTTTGGCGATGATAATTCTGTTTAGTTGATCTCGGCCCATGTGTTCGTTTTGTGTGTGTATTTTGGAAAAGTGGGTGCCGATAATGTCTAGTTTTTCTGTTGTTTTAGTTATTATGAAGTTACCCTCGGTGTCTTTGATGGTGTTGTGTATCGTTATACTTGCTTCTTGGATGAGGGAGGTTTCTTCTGGGGGCAATTTGAAAGGTGGGATGGGGCTTTGTCCTTTTGGTCTGAAGATTTGATTTATTTGTGGGAACATGTTGGCTGAGTCGTTTTTGGAGATGTTTTTTATTTTATTTGTCCAGTAATGGTTTATAGAGTTTGCGAATTCTTGTTCCATTTGCGCTTTTATTTTGTATAGTAGGTACTTTAGGAATTCTAATTCTTCTCTTTTGTCGTAAGAATAGTTAAATTTTATGTTGTTTATTTTGGAGATTATGTAGCTTTTGTCTCGATGTAGATCTTTTATTTTGTTGTTGATATAGGGCTCGCATGAATTTTTTTGTTTTATGTTTGGCACAGATTTTTGGAGAGCGATTTGTGTATGTTTTTCTATTGCGTCTATGACTGAGTCGATTTGTCTGTTTGTTAGGTTGTCGTTGTTGTAGATCTTTAGGTCACGGGGGGCGCGAGGCGGCTACGGGTTCTCAGGGCGTAGGACCACGCCCTGGGAAACCCCGATGAATCTGATATTCTCCTATAGCCGGATGGTGACTGGTCGGCGTCTTCGGCCCCCGCCAGTTTGCCAATCCGGTGCGGAGAACATCGGAGAAGTTGGTGGGCCCGTATCTGCCAAGACCATTCAGTGGGCGAAAGAGTGAGTGGCACCAGGATGGAAACCCTTGTTGACGATCTCGGCGACTTCAGAATCACAATGGACAGAAAAACGAATCAAAAAATCATTTACGGTGCAGGGAAGGGATACCCCAGTACCGGCGCAGCCACGGGTTGTAAAGCGGGCCCCGCTGCGTCGTCTTCGAGCAACCGTGGCCGTCCGTGGGTGGGCAGCCAGGCCCCCGGACACGCTCATGCGTCTGGCGAAGGGGACATACGAACTGGAGGGGGGTCTCGGAGGAACCCGACGTTATGACAGTCAGCCCGGGACCCTCGCAAGATGGGATGCGGCGACGCCGCGGTCGCGGTGGGGGGGTGACATCCGACGACGAAATGTCGTCATGCTCTTCCTATTCGACCATTGCGGGCACGCTCGGCAAGCGGTCGTACCGCAGGATTACTGAGTCCACAGAAAGTACCGCCTCCGCTGCCAACGGTTGCGGCGGAGGCGCGGGACATCGCACTCGGCGGGGGGACGCGCCCGCGGGGGATCCGGACTCCGCACTACTGCCGGTTCCCGGTAAAAGGAAAAAGAGGCAGGGTTCATTACCGTCCAAGGAGAAAGAAGAGGAAGAGCGGGGCGAAAGAACAGGAAGCCCACGGTGCAACCTCTTCCAACGGCCAACGCGCCGACCGGGGACGCAAGAACCAAGGACGGATATCGTCGTCTCTTCCGTCGTCGACACTACGAACGAGGGCCTTGGCGCCCGGGACGGCGATCGGAAGCGGCGGAACGAGAGCTAGGACTTTCGCGGAGGTGGCCGCTCGGCCTCCAATGCGCCCTCGTACGGGAAGGGAATCCATGCGAGGAGCGGGCAGCGGCGATGGACTCAGAGCCATCGGGGCAGGTAAAAGACGCAACGCTGATGGGCGGGACGCGCACAGCGAGAAAGTGCCGGGCCTTCCCCGACTCCCACGGTGCGCCACGATAACGCTCACCGTGAGGGCGGCTCGGGCTTCACGTATAGGGATGCGATGTTGGTGGTGAAGAAGGAAGTCAAGCTCTCCGAATTCGACATCACGGAGTTACGACCGAGGAGGGCGATCACAGGGGCGCTACTGTTTGAAATCCCAGGCCAGGACGCTAGGAGCAAAGCATCGCGACTGGCCGAGCGGATGGCGGCCACGTTGAAGGATTTACCCGCCAAGGTAACCGTGCCGCGGAGGACGGCCGAGCTAAGAGTGACCGAACTGGAGGACTCGGTCACCCCGGAGGAGATGGCAGCCGCCGTAGCTGAGGCCGGGGGTTGCCAGGCCGATGAGATCAACGTGGGAGTCATACGCTCCGCTCCTCGGGGCCTCGGGTCGGTATGGCTACGCTGCCCGCTGACAGCGGCCAGGAAAATCAGCAGAGGAAGAGACGCCCGACCAGGAGGTAGGATTAACATAGGCTGGTCAGCGGCGAGGGTTTCCCCTCTCCCTGAGCGCCGACTCCAATGCTTCAGGTGCATGGAGTCGGGTCACGTGCGCCGGGTTTGCACATCGATGGCCGACCGGTCGGAGCGTTGCTACCGGTGCGAGGCGGAAGGACATCGCGCCAGGGACTGCCCGGCTCGAGTACCCATGTGTCCGGTATGCGCGGACCTGGGAATACCCGCGTCGCACCGTATGGGGTCACCGGCATGCAAACCGCCTGCCCGTAAGAGGAGGACCGCACAGGAAGCAAAGACCATTCCAGGCTACGGTGGGGACGCGGTGAAGAGGAAGGAAACGATACCGCCGTCAACTGACCCCATGAAGAACAGAAGAGAGGGCAGAGAAGTCGGACACAACGACTGCGAGGGGAACGGCACGGAGGAGGCTATGGAGACGGAGCCTTCCCCAACCTGAGCGGAAGAAGAGGAGGAGGACAACTGCTCTTGCAGTGCAATCTTTACCGCTCCCGCCGGGCTCAGGAATGAATGTTCCAGAGCCTGACGGAGCGGCGGATTGCTGCGGCGGCAGTGGCCGAGCCGTACAGCATTCCCGACGCGTCACGAGGCGCTGGGGATCTGATCGGTTCGGTCGCTATATTCTGGACCGGGATCGCGGGAAGCCCCTCCTGCACGGTGATCGAGCGGGGACGGGGTTTTGTGGCCGTGAAATGCGGCGACCTGGCTGTGGTGGCCGTCTACGTGTCGCCCAACATCAGCCGGACAGAGTACGCCTCCTTCCTGGACGGACTCGCGGCTTGCGCGAGACGTTTGGGCACCTGCCCGTCACTGATCCTCGGGGACTTCAACGCCCACTCAACGGCATGGAGCTCCCGCAGGACCAACGGAAGGGGGCGCGACGTACGGGGCTGGGCGGCCGCAGTCGACCTCCTGCTTATGAACCGTCGGTCGTCCAGCACGTGCGTGGCGTGGCGGGGAGAGTCCATAGTGGATCTTACATGGGCAAACCCTGCCGCATACCGCCGTGTTTCCGGTTGGGAGGTTTCCCCGGAGGAGACCCTCTCGGACCACCTCTACATCTTGATGGAGGTGGCGGTTGGCAGCGCGATGGGCGACCGTTGGTTGGATGCGCGCGGACCCATCGGCCCACCGGGAAGGAGAAGAAGATTTCTGCGGTGGGCGGTGACCCGCCGCGACGAGAACTTCATGGCGACGGCCGCTATAGCCGTTGCTTGGTTAGAAGAATCCAGGACCGACGAAGGCGCGGAAGCGGGAGCGACCCGGCTGAGGCGCGACATGCGCGCGATCTGCGATTCGTGTATGCCGCGGTCTGGAGCCCCGCGCCGCGCCGGCGCTATGTACTGGTGGCCCGAGGAGATCGCTCGTCTCCGCGAGACATGCATCCGCGCCCGGCGCCGGTACACCAGATCCCGCCGTAGGCGGCGGGTGGACGAAGCCACGGTGGCTCGTCTGTACGAGGCCTACCGCGAAGCACGAAGGCCCCTGCAACGAGCCATTAAGGAGGCGAAGAGGCGGGCCTGGGACGAGCTTCTGGTCAGCCTCGACTCTGATCCCTAGGGGCGGCCTTACAAAATGGTATTGAACAAACTCCGTCCATGGGCGCCGCCCTTAACGGAGAGCATGGACCCTCGATTCCTGGAGGAGGTCGTCGGCACCTTGTTAACGGGTACAGCGAACGAGGGAGATGACAGCCCTACCGAAGAGGAGGAGGAGCAGGAGCCTCAACTGCCGGAAGAAGAACCACGTGTATCCGCGGGAAGTTGGAACCAGGAATCGAGGGTCACCGAGGAAGAACGGGCCGGGGCCGTCGGGAGGATCGGAGCGCGGAAAGCTCCTGGTCCCGATGGAATCCCGGCCCGCCTGTGGAAGGACGTCGCCTGCGTCTTGGCCCCAAGACTAATGTGTCTGTTCGACGGATGCCTGTCTCGAGGTGAATTCCCCGCTTCGTGGAAGGAGGGGCGGATGGTCCTGCTGCCGAAGCCCGGGGCGTTCCCCGGACTCGCCTTCCGCCTTCGGCCAATGTGCCTTTTGGACGAGGTGGGCAAGCTGCTGGAGAGAGTGGTGGCTGCCCGCCTGGAATCGCATTTGTCCCGGAGTGTGCCCGGACTGCACGAGGGCCAGTTCGGTTTCCGGAGAGGGCGGCCTAAGACCGACGCTGTCGCCCACGTCCGCTTGTCGAGGAGGCCAAGCGGCGTGGTTATGTGGCGCTGGCCGTGTTGCCGGACGTGGTCAACGCCTTCAACAGCATCCTCTGGGACAGGATACGCCGGGCCCCCGAATTTCATCCGGTGCCCGCGTTCCTGCGGGGTGTGATCTGGGCGTTCCTCCGAGACCGGATTATCGTCTATACCGTCCCGGGAAGCGCGGAGACCGGGAGGGCTGTACACCGCGGTGCCCCGCAGGGTTTGGTGTTGGGTCTGTTGCTGTGGAATATCGCGTACCACGCAGTTCTTCGGACGCCGATGCCTCCGAATTCGGCACTGACCTGCTACGCCGACGACACGTTGGTGCTGGTCTGGGGCACGGCATGGGGTAGAATCGTCCGCCTGGCGGAGCTGGCGGTGACCTGCGTGGTCGCCGAGATCAAGGGATTGGGGCTGAGGGTGTCCCCTGAGAAGTCCGAGGCAATGTCGTTTTGCCGCAAGGCCGATCACGGGACGCCTCCAGCGGGGTATCGCCTGACGTTGGAGGGGGCTGAGATCGGGGTCAGAACCAGCATGAAGAATCTGGGCCTGACCATCGGCAGCCACTGGATCTTCAGCGCTCACTTCGAGCGCCTGGCGCCGTTTGTTGAGGCGACGGCGAACGCCTTAGGACGTTTGCTGCCTCGGCTGGGCGGGCCCTGCGTCGGAGTGCGCCGGCTGTACGCCGGCGTGGTGCGATCGAAGCTCCTCTACGTAGCCCCGTTCTGGGCATAGGACCTGATGACCAACCGTCGCTGTCTCTTAGCGATCAGGGGGCTCCACAGTACGGTGGCAATCAGGGTAGTAAGGGTCTTCCGCACCATTTCGGCGGCGGCAGCGGCGGTGCTCGCCGGGTTTCCCCCATTCGAATTGCAGGCCCTGAGATGTCGCGAGATTTACCTCCACACTCGGGGTGTGTCGGGCGGGGTGGGCCCGGCGGGCGCCGGCGTCAGGGTTCGGGCTCGGTGGGCTTTGCCCGACAGATGGCGCGCCAGCCTCGACACGAGAACCGGTGCACCGGGGATTAGGGCCCTCGGGGCCGTCCTTCCAAACTGGGATGTTTGGTTGAACGGCGGCGGGCCTCCCCGAACCTACAGGGTGACGCAGGTGATCACCGGACACGGCTGCTTCAGTGAGTATCTGCACCGAATCGGGAAGGAGGCGACCACTGCGATGCGAGCGTGGATTCAGCGCAGCACACACTGGAATACTGCCCGGCGTGGGCGCGGCCGCTCCACGACCTCATCGCGGAAATCGGATGGGACCTCTCGCCGCCGACGATCGTCGAGGCATTGTTGGTAAGCGAGAGAAGGAGGATGGCCTTGACCTCCTTCTGTGAGCAAGTAATGCTTCGAAAAGAAGCCGCGGAGATGGTGAGGGTGCGTAACTCTCACTCTGAGAGGATTGACCGGCGAGGGCGCGGCAGAGGCCATGGACGCGCTTCCGTCCGCCGCGCCCCCTGTTGGGGTGCAAACTTAGGCGCTTGCAGCTCAACGCCCCGGGGCCGCAAAGCAGCCCGGTAGGGGAACCGGGCTGCCTGGCACGGCGGCTCCGGCGACGAGGCACGGTGTGACAATGGCCACTCACCGCTCTATCAAGCATCGGTATTAGGCTCGCGGGGGGGCGGTGTATCGCTCACGCCAGTTCGCGGGTCCCTCTCGATCGCAGCCGGGACGGTCATCGTGGAGGTTTTAGTCGGTTGGAGTCCGGCACTACCACATCCTTTTTCCCCAGATGCGACCTGGTGTCCGTGCGGATTTCCTCCGCGTTAATAAAAAAAAAAAAAAAAAAAGGATCTTTAGGTCGCAGTTTTGTTCGAGTATGTTTTGGAACTTTTTCCAGTCTGTCTTTTTGTAATTGTACCTGGGTGTCTCGGTCTGTGTTTCGAGTGTTAGGAGGTCAGATGTATTCTTGTTTATGTGAAATACTAGGGCGTTATGGCCACTGTCATAGGCTAAGGTTTTGAAGGCGTTATTTGGATGTAGGTTTTGAAATTTTAGTCGTGCATCTGCTAGGCATATGTCCAGGTATGAGCCTCCTTTTGGGTAAGAGGGTAGCTCGGAGCTGTATAAGGTTGTTTTGTAGTGAATGCTTTTATTGTCTAGCCAGTTTCTAATGAAGTTGCCTCTCGTGTTGCTTATTTCGTTTTTCCAGCTCGTATGTTTTGCGTTAAGGTCGCCTGCTATTATATAGTAGTTTTCCGGTTTATTGAGCTGTAGGAGTTCGAAAAGTTTATTGAATTCGTCGCTATCTTCTTTCTGGTTTCCGAGGGTTGCGTAGGCTGCAATGATAAACAAGTTTTTCTTATTGCTTATTTTTATTTTTATAATCGTTGTTTCTAGGATTTTGAAACTTGTTATTTTGTCTTTTAGAATTGATTTGTGTTTTATGGGTTTTTTTTTATGAGGATTGCTGTTCCTCCTCCTTGGCTGGCGTTCGGTCTGTCGTGTCTTACCATGGAGTAGTTTTTGATGTGTACTTTGTGTTTTTTATTTAGTTTTGTTTCTGAGACGAGTACGATGTCGGGGGTTTCTTTATTTATTAGGGTTAGCATACTATATCTTTTTTGGTTTGAAATTAGAGAGTTGGCATTTATTGCAATTATTTTCAGATGTTTTAAGTTTAATTTATGTGTTTTTTGCTGTAATTGTTGGTTTAGTGGGTTTTGGTTATTCGTCTTCTGTACTATTGAAAGTGCTGAAGATGGCGTCGATCCTTTCTTCGTGCGTTGATAGTGTTTTTTTTATTTCATTTAATTGCGTTTGTTGTTCTTTTAACGCTTGGAGGATACTTTTGTTGAAGTCTTCGATAACGTTTATAATGCTTTGTTGGGGGGGAGGGGGTGTTATCGGGTGTACTTGCGCTTTGGCTTGATCGCGGATTTGGGTTTGTTATTTGTGTTGTGTTTTCGATTATTTGGTTTAGTTTTGTTTGCTGTTTCACTACGTCAGAGAACTTTAGTTCTGGGACGTATTTACGGCTTATTTGGGCAATTCGTTTTATCTTTGTTTCCTTGTCTTTTTTCCTTTTTTTCAGCTAGCTTTTTGCGTAGCTCCACGAGTTTAGGGCACCCCTTGTAAGGCACGGGGTGTCCGTAGTTTTTGCAGTTAACGCAGAATATTTTCTCCTTGGTTACTGCTTCTTCTTTTTTTATTTTCTGTGTATCTCCTGGGTTGTACGATGAGGCCTGTCGCCCCTGCGGTGTTGATTGCTTTGGCGGTGTGAAGGGACTGTGTTTTCCTATTTTGCCACGTAATATTTGGGTTTTTTGTCTTATTTGCTCTAGCCTTGAGTTTGATGTTGGGTAGTTTGCTGGTCCCGGCTGTGACTGTGGATGTGGTTCTGATTCTAGCAAGCTAAATCTGTTTTGTGTTGTGATCGCTGGGGGCGAGGCAGCTTTTATGAGTCTCATGTTTCTGGCTTCCTTAGTACTTTCGTTCTGGGCGGAGAGAAACTCTTGTTTTGTGTTTTCTAGGATTTCTTCTAATCCTTTGGTTCTGGCACCTAGGTTTGATTGGGGGTTGAGTTTCCGCGTCTTTTGCGCGGAAAGTCTTAAGCTGTTGATTTCCTTGGCCGCTTTTTGCTGATTTATTTTCCTTTTAATGGATTTTCTTGTTAATTCTAAGGTGGGTTCCGTTGCCTTGCTTTTTGCATCATTCTCGGTAACTTCTATTTTTTTATATACTTTTATTTTGTTTTATTTTTTTTAATTTTTTTTTTTTATTTATAGCGATGATGTCACTGCAGTATTTTTCACTTTTTGTCACTTTTTGTCACTTTTTCTTTTTCCATTAGAGGGTGGTTGTTTACTTTGACGCGCACACTGTTGGGGCCTAAGCCTGCTGTCCCTTTTTAGGCTGAGAGGTCCGTCCCGTTCGGAGGTTTACGGTAAACTTCCGCTAACCACTGCGCAACCGTTGTCCGGTGTTAGTGTCGAGTGGTGGTATTTGTTGTCGAGTGCCGCCACAGATTTACAATCACGAGCCGGCGAAAAATCACGCCTTTTGTCACCTCCTGCGCTACGCACGTGCCGTAACGAAAAACGGAAAACCGCAATATACAAATAATGCGAGTGACAATTCGAATATTCAAAACGAACGAGCGATACAATGAAAATGGAAATTTTTTAATAAAAGATTAATTAAATGTTGTCATATATAGAGAATTAGTATACGAGGGCAAATAACAGATAATAAAGTAAAAATAGGTACTCTAACGAAATAGTAAATATAAAGAGTACAACATAACCTATAATTTCATAATTCGACTAAGGATAAACTACGAAGAACCAATTAATCAAAAGTGACTCGCAAATTAATACATCACGACATAATACTATATTCAATCAGGATAACCTACAATTCGACAAATTAATCAAATCTCGTAACAACATCATGAATAATTCAAAGGAAAGGTAAAAGGAATGGAACGATAGGAATACACACTTTTATAACAAATACGAAATATCAAACAATTTAATATATAGCAAATATGGACATACAAGACCACAATAAACAAAATATATCTTATATCCAACAGAATATAAAATATATAAAACACCTAGGCATATTAACACACTTCAATAAACCAGGCACTATTGTCAGAACCCACACACGAAACGTCAAGATTGAAGTAAAAGGGATTCCACGAACAATACACTTGAACAAGTTAAAACTAACACATAATCCAAACAGACCACAAGAACGATTTCATGAGGCAACGTAGTACGGTGGTATATGGAACAACACTGCTTGTCGAATACAGCAGATAGTGGTAACCTAAAAAGAAAAAGGAAAATTACTATGCGTGTTCTAACTATTACTTAAATATAAAATGTGTTATTCAATAAAATAATTACAAAACAGTGGAAGTGAAAAGTACCTCGTGAACAATTACTCATCGTAGAAGGAAGTGTATATGCGAAGACAGGTTATGTGTCCATATCCGTAGAACATAATGTATGACAGCCAACTGAAACAAATGGAAGAATTAACTTCAATTGTTCCAATGCAAAATATAATGCTACTAAATGTTTATAACAATATTGTGCCTAAACCACAGGAAATGTGACACTGCGTATCGAATAATGCAGATAGTGTGTTTATTCGACCAATCGCGGGGAGACGTTCGCGAGTAGAGACGTCAACGGGAGTCGTAAATTCCCGTTACGATTATAGCAATCGACACCACGAATTGATCGATCCCCTAATTTCCGTTGAGATAAGAAGGGGTGATTAAGTTTGTATAACACTGTAGTTCACAGAATTATAAATTATATATTTCCAACACTTAGATTACACTGTTGAGTAGAGATATATAAATAACAACTTATCGCACGAAGATGAAAGAGATATATACGATAGAGCAGGGCTCTTACACTTGAATTTAGTGTATTAGTGGACGTAGCACTATAATGTATTTAGTAGTAGAAGAAGATTGACTTGACTCTCCTGAGGTCATAGGAGCAGTGAGGTACAGTAACGATGCTGTGTCGTAGGACAGCTAGTGATGATTGTGTCTAGTGCACGGGACCATCGGATCCGTTGGTGACGATTTTGGCTAAGAGAGTGAGGGAAATAGGCTTCGTTGTTAATTGGGTACACGAAGGTTGGTGGACTAGGAAGGGTCTTAGTCGCCCTCGAGAGAAAGTGGCTAGTGGGAGGAAAGTTGCATCATACGTGAGAAAAACTAACTTTCCCTTGTCAAGCCGTAGTAGACAATGGTCTTTAGAAATGGTACGGAAAACAGATGTTTGTTCGGTTTGAAGGACCTCGACTAGGAAATTCCTGAGATTTATGAAGGGTACTTGAGAATATTGAGGGTACGCAGTAAGTATCCGAAGACATCTGGTTGCCATCTTGCCCGCGGTGTGTGACCTGGTCTAGGTAGAGTGTTACGCGACGTACATAGTGGAAACCTAAAAGAAAAAGGAAAATTATTATGTGTGTGTGTGCTGACGATTATTTAAATACACAACACGTTAACTAAATAAAATAATTAAAAGCAGTGAAAGTTAAAAGTACCTAGTGCACAATTAATCATCGTAGAAGGAAGCGTACATGCAGGAATTTCACAGAAACAAGTTGTGGACCCACTCCGTAGAACATAGTATGCGACTGTCAGCAGAAACGAATGAATAAACTAACCTCAATTGCCTTAATATATATGGAAGAAAATAATACTATTAAAGATTTACAATTATATAACAATTAAACTAAATGAAGCACGATAACAATCAATAATTGATGCTCGACAACAGACTTACAGTTCGCTAATGGAAAATAAAACCGAAAAATCAAGAAAATTAGTGACATTATAACGAAATAACTCAGCGTTGACACAGCAGTCTTTAATAAGAAGAAATAAAATCAGTTAATAAGTACAGGAAGAGTTAAGAAATAACTAAGATAGGTTAAGTGAGTGACAACGATAATTCACTACTCATATCGAAGAAGTTTATACAAGGGTCAACGCAGTTATGAGAAACCAACTACTAAATTGGAGTAAATGTGTACGAAGAATCGAAGTTGATACTACTGGAATGATCAAGAAGACGTGGGAAAATTGGAAAGTCAAAAATTAGTGATATTATAACAAACGATTCAACACCGACGGAATGGTCTTGGCAAACAAGAAAAGGTGCCTTATAAGCTAACGAGGTTTGTATGCAACCAATCATCGTAGAAGGAAATGTGCATGCAGGAACTCCACGAGAATTGGCTACGGATCCAACTTTGCAAAACGTAATATACAACGGTATGAAGATATCGAAGGTAATAAATACCGAGGTAATCAATCATAACCTAAAAAGGGGAAGAATGTTGTAAACCATCTTGGAATAGAAATTGATAATATTAAGAAACTGGTTACTCACATCGGAAGATATACATTAAAGCCGACGCAGTTACAAGAAGCCTACTACCAATCTTAAGTGAATACTTATGGAATACTGAATCAGATACCACCGAAACAGTCAAGACGGCAACAGGAAACTGGATAATCAAGGAAATATTCTGACACTATAACAAAACAATTCGATGCTGACGAAGCGGTCTTAGCAAACAAGATAGTGGACGGACTATTTTACTATACAGATATTTACAAAATATAGTATTTTATATATATCTATATATATACTTACAATTCTAGGATAAGTAAAAGTAGTCTTAATAAGTGTTAGACATGTAACGAAGAACCAGAAGATACCAAACGCGCACCATGTAACTGTTCCAAGTAAAGGACTCAGCGTTGAAGGATTAGAATTGTAGAACCTATAAACAATAAAGATTTTAACTAGCAATGTATAGATTAGCCCCTAAATTCTATGCAAAGGCGGCAAATTACACGCACAAGGTAACGACAACTTCGTAACAAAGAAACAGAAAATAGCCAATAATATAGGAATAGGTTAGAAATTAATCAAGACCGATTAACCGAGTATCACCGATAAACACGATTAAGATAAGAAATTATTATAATGTACTAAGTTAACATAGCATAATTGTATTAAGTCTGGCGTAGAGAAATAAGGTTATGTTACGCAGTAGAACTGGTAATAACACACTATGCACATATTAGTATTAAATTAATTAAACGAACACTCTATAAAAATAAACTATTCAAAACACAATAATAAAACAGTACTATTGATAAATTACAAAATTTAACAATAACACAATCCACATGCTATTATATTAAAATAACACACTATGCACATATTAAGTAGGCAGTTATAATATTCCTAATTTGTCACGTAGCAATGCTGTGATTCCCACAGAGGTGATCCATCACGTGACAATTAGGAAAATTATAAATAAGCGGGAATAACATAGAGTAGAGGAGTCCTTATTTAAAATTCAGACCATTCACATCGTCACTCTGTCCGTCGAAATCGAATATTAGAAAAGTTAAATAGTTTCAAAGAGTCTTCATCCAAAATTCAAATCGTTCACATCGTCACTCTATCCGTCGAAATCGAATATTAAAAATGGTTTCAAAAAATCATCATTCGAATTAAGCATTCGTATTGTCACTTCATCTGCGGAATCAAAGTTAATTGTCAAAATTCGACACATCACCAAGCCGTACATACCGCCGATCGACTTTACATCTAATCAAGGTAGGAAATTTGAAATTGTTTATCCTCTTCTCTTTTAACTTGCAGTCGAACAAAGTTGTCTCTGAACAAAAACACCCGTCGGCAGCTATAGTTGACAGATAAAACTATCAAGCACACAATTCACGTAGATTTCAACCGAACGTCTTGAATTCACGATATAAAATTGAAATAAACGTTTTTGCTCAAGATTTAGTAAATTGTCTGGAATAAAACAACTTTATCAAATTTCGATTATACGTTTTCAACGCAGAGAACATCTATGGTTTTCAGTTTTCCTCTTCCCATCGTTAGCAGATTGCTCATCCTTGGGCGAGGTCTACGAAGCCACACTGATTGTCCACAGTGAACCCAGTTGCCAATTAAAATAATCATTTTTCGCTTACGACTCCACTAGTTGCCAAGAACGACTTATATTTTCTAAATTGTTAAATCTAACCGATTATTCGCTGTGTTGAACCTGTGTTAACGGTGTTTTCAATTATCGAAAAAACTTATCGATTTTCGCATTCCTCCTCCCATCGTTGGAAAATATTGTCTGTCTTTAGTAGCTCGCAAAACGCAATACTTCGTCTTATTCCGTTCACGTTTGACATATTTAGACGTTTAAACGCATTCTTCTCTCCATTTTACACGCGGAATGTAGTGCACGCTCTTTTCAGCGTCGAAACAAGCCCAGCAGCTCGGAAAACGCAATATTTCGTCTTATTTCGTAACCGTTTGACATATTTAGACGTTTAAACGCCCTTCACACTCCATTATACACGCCGAATGCAGTGGACGCTTCTTTCAGCGTCGAAATAAGCCCAACAGCTCGCAAATCGCGAATAGTTTCGTCGAGTATAAAGAAAACTAACCGTCATTTCCATCCCGTTTGAGATATTTCGACGTTTAAGCGCCCTTTTCACTCCACTTTACACGCCAAATGTAATGCAAACCCGTTTCAGCGTCGAAACAAGCCAACAGCTCGCAAATCGCGATGATTTCGTCGATTTTGAAGAAAACTAACCGTCATTTCCATCCCTTTGGAAAAATTTCGACGTTTAAGCGCTCTTTTCACTCCACATTAAACGAAAAATGTAATGCACGACCGTTTTAGCGTCGAAACAAGCCGAACAGCAGGCAAATCGCGATGATTTCGTCGATTTTGACGAAAACTAACCGTCATTTCCAGCCCGATTGAGATATTTCGACGTTTAAGCGCTCTTTTCCCGCGCTCCGCACGTGCCGTAACGAGAAAAAGAAAAACCACCCTATACAAAACGCGCGAATAAGGATTTGAATATACAAACGAACACACGGCATTATGAAACGAAATATAGGATTAACAAATGAGGGCGACTAATAAATCCAACCAGTATAAAATTAAAGTAAATAGAATCTACTAATAAATTGAAGGACTCGCGAACCGAACAAATAAACCAGGAAATAAGAATAACTAGAAAAGGGAAATAATTGAAACCCCAGGAATATATGTGTATATAAATATATTTTATTCAATCAACGCAGCAACAACTTGGAGAGTTACATATAAATATAAACATATATGCCAAACATGTAATAACCCAGAAAATATTGGAGACAATACTTCCAATACTATGCAACAGATCCAACATTATCAAAACTATAAATATATGAGTATATAAAATCAAAAGAACTTATAGTCTAACGAATACATGAAACATACAATATTGTATTATTAAAGAAATAAAGGTTACATTGTCAGAAATATATATATATATATGTGTGCGCACTCTACATTATTAAATCAAATTATTAATCTAAGATACATACTTAAAACTAGCCAACATTCCGGTAAAGTAATTATAAAATGAGAACTACATTACGAAACATGCATGTCTATATATATATATATATAAAATATATAAATATATAATCTATACTAAATTACTATCTAAACGAATACTAAATAGAACACCCAACGCAACACTAGGGACTAAGTAACAACCTGTCGACAGGCTAAAACATTCAAAATAATTGACACCGCAACGACTTGAAGAATTGCGTACAGAGATTCTACTGTCAAACACAAATATATGGAAAACATATTAAACACACAATAATCTAGAAATAAAACTTTAATACTATGTTGTCACAATACAAGATATATATGTATGTCGGAGATGTAAGGAAAACCGGAGCCTTCCCCTTGCACTGTTGGGAGAGTCTTTTAATGCTTTAGCCTGGACTTTATCATAGCTGTAATTAAACAATTGTTGTCATTCAATCTGATTGTAATACTTCGATATTTGCGATAGCGAAAGTGGGTTCGAGGTGACAACTGGTCGCCGAACGTAGCCACGGTCACGGGATAAACGTTTTTGCCTGACGAAGGAATCAAACTTCAGACAGAAACTGCCTAGCAACGGCGTTTGAATCTTTCTCGATGCTTCCAAAGAGTATACAACAAACTTTTGACAGAAACTGCCTAGCAACGGCGTTTGGAACCTTCTCGATGCTTCCAGCGAGCATATAACAAACAAATGCAGTCGTACAGCGAAAAACAGATTTTGATCAGATATTCATTCGTGTGATCGCCTTGGAAAGTGTTACATCGAGCAATTTACCGAGTGTTTCAGCAATTGTATTTTTGTGTTTAAAATTATCCTAAGTTTAGTAAATAGTTATCCCGTTGGCCGTGGATTCGTTAGAACTCAGGGACATTGTTAAATAGCGTTAATTAAATTCATTATTTGTAAAACATATTATTAGTTACTTTTAATATTCGTTAAACTTATTATTCTTTAATTTAATCATTAATTAAACTTATCGTTTGTTAATCTTATTTTTCATTAAACTCAACATTCATAATATTTTTGTAAAATCTTGTATACGCGTAAAAAAATAATCTCGGTTTTGGTATAACGATGGCTAATTCAAATGAAGAGTCGTTGTGTGCCTTAAATTCTAATGTTAACCCGACATGTATATATGAAATCAAAACATAACCTCAAACACGCAACATTATATCACTAAAGAATCTAAATGAAAATCACACTATTAGAAATATATACATATATATGTGTACGTGTGTGTGTTCTATCTTATTAAATGAAGTTAATATAAAATAAATAATTAACATTTCACTTCGTATGAAACTACACCACTAGAAGAAATATGTATATGCATATGTATATATATGTCGGAGATGAAAGAACACCGGAACCTTTGGAATTTTGGATAATTCCGCAACATTGTTACCTAGAGTTTACTATAGCTGTAATTAAACAATTGTAGTTATTCAATCCGATTGCAATTATTCGAGAGTTGTGATAGTGAGCTTGGGCTCGAGGCGACAGCCAGTCGCCGAACGTAGCCGCGGTCACGAGATGAACGCTTTGTCTAACAAAGGTATGGAGTAATTCTATAGCTCTCCTTAAAAGAAATATTTCGGGCGGCACGCGACAGTAAACATTCCAACGGTTTCAGTCCCGTGGCTCGCCACACGCAGACCCTATTCTTCGAGCAAGATGATTGCCAGATGTCGATGCGTCTCCGCAGTACATGTTCAGCTAGCCTGAGGGGCCGTCGTAAATCTTAGGATTTAGTTGACTAAAAGTCCTTCAAACAAACAATCTTTGTCCCAGCTACGGGAAGATAGTAGAGACCTATTTTTCAACGAACGGCATCTCCCACTAGCAACTTTCCCTCGAGGTTGGCTAGCATCTTTTTCTAACCACCGATATGGAGATTGACCAATTAGCAGCAACGCCAATTTCCCTTACTTTCTGAACGAAGACTTTTCTCGTCGAATCCGATGATCTCGTCTCCTTAGACACACCCCGTATAGTTTTCCTCTGTGGCATCATCGGGACGGGAAATTCATTCTATCTCGCGATCTCAACAACGAAAAGAGTAACCCCTTACAACCAGTGAAGATTACGCGTCTGACTTAAATTTTGCGAACACGTTCATCTATCATCCCGTCGACCGCGGATTCGTTATTGAACCTAGGATCATTGTCATTAGTTTCTCGAGTATCTAACTATCACGGTTATTTGTCCGGTTCTATGATAATCGTATTTGCACTAGTCAATGTCTTCTCTATTGCATAACGACAACGTGTAACCCAAACGAAGATTCGTTTCACGCCCCTAACCCTAATTCTAATGTAAACCCGACATCAGAAGTGGGATCAGTGCCGGTTATACCAGTGCAAAAGCTTACGACCATCGTGCGCGAGTTAATTTAGTCGCTAGTGCAAAAATCGAGTGTGGAACCTAACAATTTTTCGCCACCGCGTGTTAACCCTGAAACCGCGGGCTTGGACTCCGCTGCATAGTGCGCAGCTGCCAATCTGATTATGGAGGAAAATCCTTTACAAAGTAGTACCCTGAATATAATTCCAATAACGAGTGTCGATTCGACTTCTACGTAGTGGAGGCACCAACTGGTAGATCAAGTCATCCGGGTGAGTCGTTTCCATTTTACTCCGATTTTGGAGCCGAGTGTTCGCTAATTAAAGAATCCGTAGCCTCGAGAATTTCTGGCAAAAGAACGATTGATATAGTAGTAACGCGAGGAATAAGAAATATTTGTACTAAACGTACCCCCCAGATTTTGTCCGTTGCAGGTGTTAGTGGTTAGAGATAAATTTTTCGTGTCCTCGCGGATAGTTATTTAAAATATGACATCGCGATAGGTGTGGAATTTCAAGCTAAGGTTTTGATGTAATATTACACAAAATGGCCTCGCTATGTGTAAAACAAAAATAATTCATGCCTGTAATAAAACCGCCGAAGACGAGATCGATGTTAATGAAGTTGACAATGTTGTACGTGGTAGTGATAAAAGTTGATTAATCGTTCTTTTCGAAAATCCAAAGATTTACTCGTTACGGGTTTCCTACGTACCCGCGTAAAAACAGGCCAGTTAGAAGTACAATTAATTGATCCTAACATCACCGTACAAGGAATTCTAATAGACTTCGCGAGGAAGAGCATAGAATAGTACGTGAGAGAATAAGCGAATTAATTAGAGCAAAAAAAATCACAAGGCCTAGTAATTCACCGTTCGCGAGTCGTATGTTACCCGTGAAGACGAACAATGGTTCAGGTAGATTGTGTTTAGATTTCCGAGCGCTAAATAAAAACGCGGCCGCGGATCGGTATCCCTTACCCCTTATTGCTGATCGAATCGCGAGATTGCAAAACGCGAGATACTTTACTAGCCTAGACATGGCCAGCGGGCTTCACCAACTTCCCATTCACCCTAATTCGACAGAATATACAGTATTCGTGAATCCCGACGGACAATGCGACTACATAGCGATGTCGTTTGGATTGGAAAAATGCATCCTCCGTTTTTCAGAGGGCCATTCTCACTGCCTTAGGCGACCTCGCGTATTCGTACGTTGTTGTTTACTTGGATGACGTCCTAATTATTGCCGATTCGATAGATCAAGCCCTAGAAAGATTGAACACCGTATTAGATATCTTCGTAAAAGCCGGATTCTCTTTTAACTTTCCAAAATGTTCTTTTCTAAAGACATCGATACTCTATTTGGGATATGTAATTCACAACGGAGAAGTTCGTCCCAGTCCGGGTAAAATACACGCCTTGAGTTCTTTACCTGCGTCAACGACCGTCACACAGCTCAGGCAATTCATAGGTTTAGCCTCTTACTTCCGAAAATTCGTTCCTAAATTCTCACAGATAATGAAACCCTTGTACGCACTTACTTCCGGTAATAAAAGCGCAGCTTGGCCGGATAGATATGAAAAAGAAAAAAATAAGGCAAAAGGTAATTTCCGTTCTGACCGACGCGCCGGTGTTAATGGTATTTGACACGAACTATCCGATAGAACTTCATACCGACGCTAGTTCGGATGGGTGTGAGGTTATTTTAATGCACAAGATTGAAGGCAAAAATAGAGTAATAGAATATTACAGTATAAGAAGTAGCCCTGCGGAATTTAGGTATCATTCCTATGAACTAGAGACGTTAGCAGTTGTTAAGCGCTGTTAACCATTTTCGCCACTATTTACACGAAAAAGAATTTCTTGTTGTCACTGGTTGCAATCCCTTGAAGGCATTTAACAATAAGGTGAAACTTACAAACTTTACTTACTTATTTACAAGCTTTTAATTTTGACATTGTGTATCGATAAGGTAAACGAATGGCTCACGTAGGTTTCTTCTCGCGAAATTCCGTAGACATGGATCATCGTACGATCAACGAAGTCGTAGAAAAGGAAATCAATCTGACCGAAATCTCCGAAGATCGGCTATTAGCGGAATAACGTCGCGACCCACAAATTTCTGAGATTGGCAATAAATCGCAAAACGAGGAGCTCACGGAAGATACCGCGAATACGTATGAATTACGGTCCGGTACCCTTCATCGTAAAATACAGAGAAAAGGCAAAACTCTCTGCTTGCCCATTGTCCCCAGAAGTTTTAGGTGGTCCGTTATTAACCATGTGCAACAGTCAATTATGCACTTAGGTTGGGATAAAACGCTTGAGAAACTGTACGAGTATTACTGGTTCGAAGGAATGGCGAGATATGTTCGTAAATTCATTGAGAACTGTCGTGCTTGTCGAGTTTCGAAGGCTAGTTCAGGTAAAATACAAGCTGAATTACATCCTATACCTAAGACCAGCATACCCTGACATACCGTTCACGTGGACATAACGGGCAAACTAAGCGGTAAAAGTGGTTCGAAAGAATATGTCATTGTTTTGGTCGACGTCTTCACTAAATTCGCATATCTGCATCATACTCGTAGAATAGATTCTCTTAGTACCGTTAAAGCACTATAGTATGCTATATTTTTATTCGGCGGTCCTTGCCGGATAATAGCGGATCAGGAGAGGTGTACTACGGGTAACGAATGAATTCCAAGACTTCTGTCAATGTAAACACTAAACTCCACTTAATCTCAACCGGTGCGAGTAGGGCCAACGGACAGGTAGAGCGTATTATGAATACGTTGAAAATTATGTTCACAATCGTAGAAACGACCGAGCGATCGTGGTTAGACGCGATTGGCAAAATACAGTTGGCTTCGGATTGCACCACCAATCGCGCGACTAAATCGAGTCCATTGGAACTATTAATTGGTAGGACAGCAAAGACCTTACGACAGCAAACCGTAAGACAGCAGGCAATAGAGAATATAGAAATTAGTGTCAGGTACGACAAAGGTGGATTTGACAAAACTAAAGCTAAAGTAGTTAGGTTTAATCTCGGTAATCTCGGCGAGCCACGGGACAGAAACCGTTGGAATGTTTACTGTCGCGTGCCGTTACAAATATTTCTTTTAAGGGGAGCTATAGAATTACTCCATACCTTTGTTAGACAAAGCGTTCATCCCTTGACCGCGGCTACGTTGGGCGACAGACTGTCGCCCCGAGCCAAAGCTCACTATCACTAATCTCTAACGATTACAATCGGGTTGAATAACTACAATTGTTCAATTACAGCTATGGTAGATTCTCGATTACAATGTTGCGGGATTATCCAAAGTTCCAGGGGCTCCGGTGGTCTTTCGTCTCCGACATATCTATATTTACATCCGACGATACTTATCACCGACATTGTAATACCTTCAATCGACTAAAATCGAATAAATTATAACATACTTATATCTATATAACCCAGTTGGACGAAATAAATACGTTTGTCAATATCAATCGTCTATTCCGAATAATTTTAATCCTCTCTCGTGCCAGTACTCCTGCGCATAGCAGGTTAGCCGAAAGGTGAAATTCATTTTCCAGTTGCATTAAACGTTAGTTAACGCTACCCATTAAATGTAAATTAGCGGATAAAACTTTTACGAAGTTCATTAAAACCACGACAGACGAAGGTACAAAGATTTGTTTTCCTACAGCCAAGAACGTGCTACAGATTCACTACCAGACTGGGAATTCAATCTAATAGTTACCGAAAATACACGACAGAGGAACAATATCCATCACACACTAATACTCTTAGCTTGAAGAGAAATAATAATAAAAATAATTAAAAAAAAGAAAGAAAAAATAATAATAAAGGAGAAAGGAAAAGAAATAAAAATAATAATAAAAAAAATTTTTGAAATAGTCCTTAGACTATTTCTGGTAGCAGCAACTACCGTAGTAATCAGAAATCTTAAATCAATATTTCATATACAATAATATCATTTCTCAATTTTCCCTTCCGATTAAATGCAAATTAACCAGAAAATAAATTAAACAAAATTTTAATTTTAATTTGATTAAATTAAACAAAGCCTACACATTAAGAACGTAACACTTTTATAGCCAACGAAGCTATTAGGACAAAGGTTGGTTGAATTCACGTTTAAATGAAACAATAATGAAATGATCCAGAACCATTAGCCGCATTAACCACTTAGGTACGGTTGAATTCTGTGCGAGGCTGTTTCTCTGCACGGCAGAGTTTGACGCGAATTACGCATAAATGATACAGCACTGCAATGTGCGACGGATAATACTGTTCTCTACGCAAGCACATTGGAATGATGTTTTTGATAATTAAATTATAATTCTTTTTAAAGATATGATGCATATACTTTAACTTCAATAATTTACTTTAATAATTAGTAATACAATTGAGTGTGATATATTTTAAAGCACAGTACCACACATAGATCCACGTCACAATTTTCACACTTATAGCGCGATAGTATTGTTCAAATTGCTCTTCGTTTTCTATTTTGAAGCGATATTTTGAGGTTGATGATTCTAAAATATTATAAGGTTACGAATCGGCATGTTAAAAAAATCATCTAATAATGGTATGTTTATTTTAACGAAAAGCAACAATTCATATCTGACACTGGCATATCGAAAACAAAGACTATATATGTTCTGTCTGTCTATTGTTAACATTGTTATAAATCGTTGCGAGGACAAGACAAGTGTGAAGCAAGACAAATGAAATAGATCATTTAGTTTAAGCGGTGAACGAATGAGTCAGTAGAATGAGCCACTATAGTGGCGCATCGTACCTAAAAGGTTAACAGTTGAAGAGGTTTGTCTAATCGGCCCACTCACCTTACCTTCTCGTGGGGCTCCCCGTCACCCTGCACCGGCCTTGACCGGGGTAGGGTGCGAAAGAGTGAGTGGCACCAGGACGGGAATTTCGAGGACGACCAGGCGAAAATCAAAATCAAGAGAAACATGGACAGACAAACGAAAGAGAAATACGTTTACGGTGCAGGGGAGGGATACCCCAGTACCGGCGCAGCCGCGAGTTGTAAAGCGGGCCCCGCTGCGTCGTCATCCAACAACCGTGGCCGTCCAGGGGTGGGCCGCCAGGCCCCCTGGACGCGCTTATGCGTCTGGCGAGGAGGACTCGCGAATTGGGAAGTCTCGGAGAGGGTCGGAGGAACCCGACGGTGTGACCGCCAACCCGGGATCTCCGCGGGGTGGAACGCGGTGGCGCCGCGGTGGCGGCGGGGGGTTGAGATCCGACGATGAAATGTCGTCATGCTCTTCCTACTCAACCATCGCAGGGACACTCGGCAAGCGGTCGTACCGCAGGATTACCGAGTCTACAGAAAGTACCGCCTCCGCCTCCAACGGTCGCGGCGGAAGCATGGGACGTCGCACACGGCGGGGGGACGCGCCCGCGGGGGACCCAGATTCCGCGCTACTGCCGGCTCCCGGTAAAAGGAAGAAGAGGGGCACGAGGCGCGGGACGGACACCGACACCGACACAGACGCCGAGGCTGCCGCTGCCGCCTCTTCCACCCGCGGCGGTGCCGACGGCGGTGACGACGTGCGGAGAGACGAAACGAGGGCCGGACCGGTCGACAAGCAAGCGACCATGAAGGACGCGGAACCGACCCGTGATCAGGAAGAGCAGGACTTCGCATACCTGCGAAGGAGGGTGCGCTCCCTGGAGGGAGAGGTCAGGCGTCTCCAAGAGATGGTGGAACGGCTGACCAAAGAACGCACGGAGAGGGCAGCCGGAGTTGGTAACAACGACGGCGAAGGACAAGAGGTGGGGATCACCTCTACGAGGGGGATGAAAGAAAACGCTCCCCGGGCCCCAACAGGAACGGTTATGGGTCCCCCTCCCCCACCTCCACCACACCCCTGGTCGGCGGCGCGCCGTTTCCGCTGTCCTGACGGGTCGGGGAGGAACACTCACACCAAGGGAGTGGACAGGTTCGGTGGTCCAGGACATCGAGATCCACTAGAAGATCTCAGGATCCTGTTCCTCCGCAAGTTGGAGGAATGTAGACGAGAAATAATGCCAGGGGGGCGATCCCCCCGGCTACGGACGCCGGCGTCGTCGCAAAAATCGCACAAGCACGATTGCGGCCGGCGAGAGACACCTCGCGGTCGACCGTGGATTCGTCGGCCGACGAAGCAGCATTCACCACCGTCATAGGAGGGGGAAGAGGGAGAGCGAGGCGAGGGAGCAAGAGGCCCGCGGCTCAACCTCTTCCAACGGTCCATGCGCCGACCGAGGACGATAGAACCAGGGGGCGGGTATCGTTGTCTCTTCCGTCGCCGGCATTACGAACAGGGGCCTTGGCACCCTGGACGGCGACCGGAAGCGGCAGAGCGAAGGCAAGAACTTTCGCGGAGGTGGCCGCTCGGCCCCCGGTGAGATCCCGTACAGGAAGGAAATCCATGCGAGGAGCAGACAGCGGCAATGGACTCGGATCTGTCGGGGCAGGAATGAAACGCAACGCTAGTGGGCGAGACGCGCACAGCGAGAAAGTGCCAGGCCTCCCCCGGCCCCCACGGTGCACCGCGGTGTCGCTCACCGTGAGGGACGGCTCGGTCTTCACGTACGGGGACGCGATGTCGGTGGTGAAGAAGGCAATCAAGCTCTCCGAACTCGGCATCGAGGAGCTAAGACCAAAGAGGGCGATCACGGGGGCGCTGCTGTTTGAAATTCCAGGCCAGGACGCTGGGAGCAAAGCAGCGCGACTGGCCGAGCGGATGGCGGCCACGCTCAAAGATTTGCCAGCCAAGGTGGCCGTACCGCGAAGGACGGCCGAGCTAAGAGTGACCGGACTGGAGGACTCGGTCACCGCGGAGGAGGTGGCAGCTGCCGTTGCTGAGGCCGGGGGCTGCCACGTCGACGAGGTTAACGTGGGAGTAATACGCTCCGCTCCTCGGCGGCTCTGGTCGGTATGGCTACGCTGTCCTCTAACAGCGGCCAGGAAAATCAGCAGAGGAAGAGACGCCCGACCAGGAGGCAGGATCAATATAGGTTGGTCAACGGCGAGGGTTTCCCCCTCTCCTGAGCGCCGACTCCAATGCTTCAGGTGCATGGAGTCGGGTCACGTGCGCCGGGGTTGCACATCGACGGCCGACCGGTCGGAGCGCTGCTACAGGTGCGGGGCGGAAGGACTTCGCGCCAGGGACTGCTCGGCGCGAGTACCCACCTGTGCGGTGTGCACGGACCTGGGACTGCCCGCGTCGCACCGTATGGGGTCGCCGGCATGCAAACCGCCTGCCCATAAGAAAAGGGCTGCACGGGAAACAAGAACCGTTCCAGGCTACGGTGGGGACGCGGTGAAGAGGAAGGAAACGATACCGCCGTCAACTGACCCCATGAAGAACAGAAGAGAGGGCAGAGAAGTCGGACACAACGACTGCGAGGGGAACGGCACGGAGGAGGCTATGGAGACGGAGCCTTCCCCAACCTGAGCGGAAGAAGAGGAGGAGGACAACTGCTCTTGCAGTGCAATCTTTACCGCTCCCGCCGGGCTCAGGAATGAATGTTCCAGAGCCTGACGGAGCGGCGGATTGCTGCGGCGGCAGTGGCCGAGCCGTACAGCATTCCCGACGCGTCACGAGGCGCTGGGGATCTGATCGGCTCGGTCGCCATATTCTGGACCAGGATCGCAGGAAGCCCCTCTTGCTCGCTGATCGAGCGGGGACGGGGCTTCGTGGCCGTGAAATGGAGCGACTTGGCTGTGGTGGCCGTCTACGTGTCGCCCAACATCAGCCGGACAGAATACGCCTCTTGCCTGGATGGGCTCGCGGCTTGCGCGAGGCGTTTGTGCGCCTGCCCGTCACTGGTCCTCGGGGACTTCAACGCCCATTCAACGGTGTGGGGCTACCGCAGGACCCACGGAAGGGGGAGCGACGTACAGGACTGGGCGGCCGCACTCGACCTTCGGCTTATGAACCGGGGGTCGTCCAGCACGTGCGTGGCGTGGCGGGGCGAGTCCATAGTGGACCTCACATGGGCAAACCCTGCCGCATCCCGCCGAGTTTCCGGCTGGGAGGTCTCCCCGGAGGAGACCCTCTCGGACCACCTCTACATCTTGATGGAGGTGGCGGTTAGTGGCGCGACGGGCGGCGACCGTTCGTTGGGTGCACGCGGGCCCATCGGCCGATCGGGAAGGAGAAGAAGATTCCCGCGGTGGGCAGTGACCCACCGCGACGACGACTTCATGGCCGCGGCCGCTATGGCCGTCGCTTGGTTGGAAGAATCCCCGACCGACGAGGACGCTGAAGCGGGAGCGACCCGGCTAACACGCGACATGCACGCGATCTGCGATTCGTGTTTGCCGCGGTCTGGAGACCGGCGTCGCGCCGGCGCTGTGCACTGGTGGTCCGAGGAGATCTCTCGTCTCCGCGAGGCGTGCATCCGCGCTCGGCGCCAGTACACCAGATCCCGCCGTAGGCGACGGGTGGACGAAGCCACGGTGGCTCGTCTGTACGAGGCCTACCGAGAAGCGCGGAGGCCCCTGCAACGTGCCATCAAGGAGGCGAAGAAGCGGGCCTGGGATGAGCTTCTGGCCAGCCTTGACTCCGATCCCTGGGGGCGCCCATATAAGATGGCATTGAGCAAACTCCGTCCATGGGCGCCTCCCTTAACGGAGAGCATGGACCCTCGGTTCCTGGAGGAGGTCGTCGGCACCCTGTTCCCGGGAGCAGCGAACGAGGGAGATGACAGCCCTACCGAAGAGGAGGAGGAGCAGGAGCCTCAACTGCCGGAAGAAGAACCACGTGTATCCGCGGGAAGTTGGAACCAGGAATCGAGGGTCACCGAGGAAGAACGGGCCGGGGCCGTCGGGAGAATCGGAGCGCGGAAAGCTCCTGGTCCCGATGGAATCCCGGCCCGCCTGTGGAAGGACGTCGCCGGGGTCTTGGCCCCGAGACTAATGCGTCTATTCGACAGATGCCTGTCTCGGGGCGAATTCCCTGCTTCGTGGAAGGAGGGACGGATGGTCCTGCTGCCGAAACCGGGGCGCTCTCCGAACTCGCTTTCCGCCTTCCCGCCGGTGTGCCTTTTGGACGAGACGGGCAAGCTGCTGGAGAGAGTGGTGGCTGCCCGCCTGGAAACACATTTGTCCCGGGGTGTGCCCGGACTGCACGACGGCCAGTTCGGTTTCCGGAGAGGGCGGTCTACGACCGACGCTGTCGGCCGTGTCCGCTCCCTTGTCGAGGGGTCGAGCGGTGTGGTTACGTGGCGCTGGCCGTGTCACTGGACGTGGTCAACGCCTTCAACAGCATCCCCTGGGACAGGATATGCCGGGCCCTCGAATTTCATCGGGTACCCGCGTATCTGCGGGGTGTGGTCCGGGCGTTCCTCCGAGACCGGAGTATCGTCTACACTGTCCAGGGCGGAGGAGTGACCTGGAGGGCTGTACACCGCGGAGTCCCGCAAGGTTCGGTGTTGGGCCCGTTGTTGTGGAACATCGCGTACGACGCCGTGCTTCGGACGCCGATGCCTCCAAATTCGGCACTGACCTGCTACGCCGACGACACGTTGGTGCTGGTCTGGGGCACGCCTTGGGGTAGAACCGTCCGCCTGGCGGAGCTGGCGGTGGCCTGCGTGGTCGCCGAGATCAAGAGATTGGGAATGAGGGTGTCCCCTGAGAAGTCCGAGGCAATGTGGTTTTGCCGCAGGGCCGACCACGGGACGCCTCCAGCGGGCTATCGCCTGAGGTTGGAGGAAGCTGAGATCGGGGTCGGAACCAGCATGAAGTATCTGGGCCTGACCCTCGACACCCACTGGACTTTCGGCGCTCATTTCGAGCGTCTGGTGCCTTCTGTCGAGGCGACGGCGAACGCCTTAGGACGCTTGCTGCCTCGGCTGGGCTGGCCGGGCGTCGGAGTGCGCCGGATATACGCCGACGTGGTGCGATCAAGGCTCCTCTACGGAGCTCCGATCTGGGCGGAGGACCTGATGGCCAACCGTCGTAGTCTCCTAATGGTCAGGAGGCTGCACAGGACGGTGGCCATCAGGGTAGTGAGGGGCTTCCGCACTATTTCGGCGGCAGCTGCGGCGGTGCTCGCCGGGTTTCTCCCGTTTGAATTGCAGGCCCTGAAATGTCGCGAGATTTACCTCCACACTCGGGGTCCGTTGGGCGGGGTGGGCTCGGTGGACGCCGACGCCAGGGTTCGGGCTCGACGAGCCTTGCTCGACAGATGGCGCGCCAGCCTCGACACGAGAGCGGGTGCACCGGGGATAAGGGTCCTCGGGGCCGTCCTTCCCAACTGGGACGTTTGGTTGGACGGAGGCGGGCCTCCCCTGACCTACAGGGTGACGCAGGTGCTCACCGGGCACGGTTGCTTCGGCGAGTACCTGCACCGAATCGGGAAGGAGGCGACTGCGCGCTGCCACCACTGCGATACGAGCGTGGACTCGGCGCAGCATACGCTGGAACACTGGCCGGCATGGACGCGGCCGCGCCGCGACCTCATCGCGGAAATCGGATGGGACCTCTCGCCGCCGACGATCCTCGAGGCACTGTTGGTAAGCGAGAGAAGGAGGAGGGCCGTGACCTCTTTCTGCGAGCAAGTCATGCTTCGAAAAGAAGCCGCGGAAGGGGTGAGGGTGCGATGCTCCCATACTGAGAGGATTGACCGGCGAGGGCGCGGCAGAGGCCGTGGACGCGTTTCGGTGAGGCGCGTTAGGCCTGCCGCGCCCCCCGGTGGGGTGCAAACTTAGGCGCTGGCAGCTCAGCGCCTCGGGGCCGCAGAGCAGCCCGGTAGGGGAACCGGACTGCCTTGCACGGCGGCCCCGGCGATGGGGCGCGGTGTGACGTGACCGCACACCGCCCCATTATGAGACGTATTGAGCGCGGGGGGGGCGGTGCATCGCTTACACCGGTTCCCGGGCCCCTCTCGGGCAGCCGGGAAGGTCATCGTGGAGGTTTTAGCCGGTTGGAGTCCGGCACTACCACGCCGCTTTTCCCAAGAAGTGATCTGGTGTCCGTGCAGATTTCCTCCACGTTAATAAAAAAGAAAAGAAAAAGTTTGTCTAATCGGCGAAAACAGATGAACACCTGTATGAATTCGTGTGTATGCTCGAGCCAAGGCCAAACGATATACTTGCAGTTTTATAATGGCGAAACATATGATGCTTCGCTATATCTTGTTTGATGTTTCGAAAAGCCAACTGTAACACACATCTAAATAATTTTTTCTCAGCGTCTATTCATCTGGAATACTGCGCTCTGTATATTCTGCTAGAAAATTTCTTCCTGCTTCATTACTTAATATATGCGAAAAGATGTTAGCGGCAATCATGGTTTGTGTTAAATCCATATTAAATTGTTTTTCTTTCTAAGTGTTTGCTTTGTTTTCTTTGTTTACACCTAAGCCTTTGTGTTTAGCAGTAAGTGTCGAGTCAGTTGTCACTTCTTTGCATATCGAATCTTAGTAACAAAATGGATTATATAATTTTACTACCTTTCCCACAACTTAAAAATCATATACATGGTGGTGGATAACTGGTGGTACAAGCGGAAAGGGGGTGATCAACGCGAAAAAAGAAGACGAAAATATAGAATAACAATTTTTTTTTTAATTTTTCCATCGAGACAACGATCTACAGTGAGATCCGTTATAACGAGACGTGATAAAGTGCACGCGTACCGAGCGAAAATTCCAAGTCGATTTTCTCACAAAGCCTCAAACGAAAAATTTTTATTCTATATTTTCGACTTCTTCTTTCGCGTAGAATCACCCCCTTTCCGCTTGTACCACCAGTTATCAACCACCCTGTATATGTCGAGTTCTCATTAGGGTTAGGGACGTATAATGAATCTTCATTTGGATTAGCCATCGTTGTCGTGCAATAGAGATAATATTTACTGGTGTAAATACGGTTATTACAGAATTTGACAAATAACCGTGGTGATTAGACACTTGAGATGTTAATGACAATGATCTTAGGTCAACTGTTTGTTAAAACGTAGAGTGTATTTTGAAACACAGAAACGTTCTCTAGGACGCTCGGTATATTAACTGCTCGTCAAAACGACGTGTAGCTCTCCAAGGAGATCGCACGAAAAAAAAAGACTGATGAAACTCTCCTCTCCTTATGATCGCGTTCGTTTGTTTTATATTGGCCGAGGGATACCGACAAAATTCCAATCGCCGTTGCTAGGCAGTTCCACGTAACGGCGACATTGTTCCTGCCCGGAGTTTGATTATTAGTATAATGTGTGTGTCCTACGATATTGCAACGTCGCCCAGAAGCCAGGAATCCGCCGACCTCAGGATATGCATATAACACCTGGTCATGCGATAGCGGTGAGAATAGACAGTAGCCGGACTCCCACCCGTGAGATATGTGAATCATAGTGAGGAGGTAAAGATCTCAGTCCTTTAGTCAGTAAGTCTGTCTGTATTTTGCCATTGAAGTGTAACTTCGCCTTGTGAATAAAGTATACGAACGGGCTATTGTTCATTCGTCTTTTTTTATATATGTCGGAGATGAAAGAACACCGGAGCCTTTGGAATTTTGGATAATCCCGCAACATTGTAATCTAGAGTCTAATATAACTGTAATTAAACAATTGTAGTTATTCAATCCGATTGTAATTGTTCGCGAGTTGTGATAATGAGCTTGGGCTCGAGGCGACAGCCAGTCGTCGAACGTAGCCGCGGTCACGGGATGAACGCTTTGTCTAACAAAAGTAATGGAGTAATTCTATAGCTCTCCTTAAAAGAAATATTTCTGGCGGCACGCGACAGTAAACATTCCAACGGTTTCTGTCGCCACACGCAGACCCTATTCTTCGAGCAAGATGATTGCCAGATGTCGATGCGTCTCCGCAGTACATGTTCAGCTAGCCTGAGGGCCCGTCATAAATTTTAGAATTTAGTTGACTAAAGTCCTTCAAACAAACAGTCTGTGTCCCAGCTACGGGAAGATAGGAGAGACCTATTTTTCAACGAACGGCATCTCCCACTAGCAACTTTCCCTCGAGGGCAGCTAGCATCTTTTTCTAACCACCGATATGGAGATTGACCAATTAGCAGCAACGCCAAATTCCCTCACCTTCTGAACGAAGGCTATCCTCGACGAATCCAATGATCTCGTGTCCTCAGACACACCCCATCATAGCTTTCCTCTGCAGCATCATCGCGACGGAGATTCATTCTCTCGCGAGGTTATATTAGCGAGTTACTTAGTGTCTGTACGCTGGATGGGTATTCCACGTTTTCGTAAAGAGTCCGACTCAGATTTTTGTGAGCACGTACATCTATCATCGTTATTGAACCTAAGACCAACATCACTAGTATCGCGAGTGTCCAACCGCCGCGGTTGATTGTCGAGTCGGTAGTATCCATACTCGTATTAACAGACCGTACCTTCGTTATAACACGACGATGGCCAATTCCAATGAAGATTTATCAAACGCCCACAACCTTATTCCTGACCCTTCTCCGACATATATATGTCGGGTTAACATTAGAATTTAGGGCGCGTAACGATTCTTCGTTTGGATTAGCCATCGTTTTACAAAGCAGAGATTATATTTACACGTATATACAAGACTTTTACAAAGTATAATGAATAAGTTTAACGAATAAGTTTGACGAATAATAAGTTTAACGAATAATAAGATTAACGAATAATAAGTTTAACGAATAATAAGTTTGACGAGTAATAAGATTAACGAATAATATGTTTTACGAATAATAAGTTTAACAAATAATGAGTTTAACGAACGCTATTAACAATGTTCTTGGGTTCGAACGAATCCACGGTCAACGGGATAACTCTTTACTATGCGTAGAATAATTTTAGGTACAAAATACGATTGCTGAGACGCTCGGTATAAACGGCTCAATGTGTCACTCTCCAAGGCGATTGCACGAATAATAATCTGATGGAAATTTTTCTCGCTGTACGATTGCATTTGTTTGTTATATGCTCGTTGGAAGCGTCGAGAAGGTTCTGTAGCGGATGAAAAGAGAGTTTTGCGTTTCGTCCCGGGACTACCGGTGGACTCGTCAGTAAGGCTATGCCCGGTAGTCCCTGCCTTAGACGTAGAGGGAGTCTCGCTAGGTGCGGTATTTGTATAAATCGCCCGTATATCCGACCGCTAGCGAGACAGACAGACTCGTTGTCGTCGTAGCCCTCTGGTGTTGGCGGTAGGTACCCGCGGATCGCCCTGGAGGTGTTGCGCCGCGTTGATGCCTCGACCTGTCGGCGTCCTGTTGGTACCGATCCGCTACAGTTCCAATCGCCGTTGCTAGGCAGTTTCTGCCTAAAGTTTGATATATACTCGTTGGAAGCACTGAGAAAGTTCCAAATGCCGTTGCTAGGCAGATTCTGTCTGGAGTTTGATTATTAATACAACGTATGTCCCATTATATTGACACCTCCAAGGTACAATCCCATGTGGCCAGACCCGTTCTTAAGGCCGTATGCCGCCACAAGCACATTTCTAGAGAGAAGCATACAACCACTCCACACCACCGTCAGGCAAAACGTTCATCTTGTGACCGTGGCTACGTTCGGCGACCAGTTGTCACCTCGAGCCCAATTTCGCTATCACAAATCTCGAACAATTACAATTGGATTGAATAACAACAATTGCTTAATTACAGCTATGATAAAATCTAGGCTAAAGCATTAGAGGACTTTCCCAAAATTGCAAAGGGAAGGCTCCGGTTTTCCTTTCATCTCCGACATATATATTACCTCGTCATTTATTACGTGACAATATCGACACTCTGAGGCAAAACTACTACACACCTCTACTATACAACTACTTCATACCTCTGTTAGGTAAAAACGTCCATCCCGTGACCGTGACTACGTTTAGCGACCAGTTATGTCACCTCAAGCCTAAGCCCACTGTCATAAATGTCGGGCAAACATAATCGGATTGAATCATAAATAACTACTTCTAAGTTTTATTATTTAAGTACAGCTATAATAAATAGTCTAGACTAAAGTATTGGGGATCTTCCCAAAAATTAAAAAAAAAAGGAAGGCCTCGATGTCCTTACATCTCCAACATGCTCGCGCGCGCGTACGTACGTGTGTGTGTGTGCATTTATTGATTAATAGTAACATGCTTGTCGTAAACTGTGCAATAGAGCATTGCTAGATTTTCATTAGCTTAGAAAACATACGTCTATGACTTGAATCCAGCTTTGCATCAACATTCGTTTGTTTGCATTATATTAGATAATAGGGACATTTTAACTACTTAGTGTTTGCGATGCGAATTAAACTGTCAGAATTGAAACTGTGAATTAATTTATGCATATTCCTCGTTAATCTGCTACTGCTACGATATCGCTATAAAGAAAAATTGCTTAGTCTTGTAAACATGTATGTATTTTAAATAATCTATTATGACGACGATGTTCTATTGATATACAGGGTGGTTGGTAACTAGTAGTACAAGCGGAAAGGAGGTGCTTTTACGCGAAAAAAGAAGTCGAAAATATAGAATAAAAATTTTTCGTTTGAGGCTTCGTTTTCGAGAAAATCGACTTGGAACTTTCGCTCGGTACGCGTGCACTTTATCATGTCTCGTTATAACGGATCTCACTGTAGATCGTTGTCTTGATGGAAAAATTTTGAGATAAATATATTACGATCACATGAGCACGAAATATGCAATATGTTTGGACATATGTTCTTAAAATATGAACATGCAAAACATACGCATTATGCAAAAAATGTAGAATAGGAAACACATTTTTAAGATCTCCTAATGACAAAGAAATTTCTACCTATGTCTCACATTTTTAATCCAGTCGATCAACATATACATTTGCATGAATATCCGCACTTTACAGAGCGGGACCTCGGAACCATACGACTTTATATAATGTATCGAGATTCCAAAATTATCATATTACGTACGAGGTATCAGAATCTCGAAACGATCCGAATACGTACGAATGACGAATGACGAATGTGTCGAGATTCTGAAATTGCTCACGTATTACTATCGATATAGAGGCATATACTATATTATAAATAAATTATATATGAATTCAAGGACGAACTAATACTCACATACGTGTACAATATATTTCCTTACTTACATGTCATTAATTATAATAATATGATGAGAACACCGCTGATGAGAACACCGAAATTACCCGAATCGCGGTCGACGACTCGAAAATGACGGCAAAAACGGAGGTTACGATTTGGATTATTTATATTTGATTTAGGCAGGACTTAGCGCTTGGAGATGTGAGCGGGTAGTTACACATAAAAAATGTTCAACGGCTTGCTCGCTGAGGTAATTCGTAACATCATGCCCGCCTCAGCATGTTTGCTACAAGTAATGAAATATTGTAACTTTAAAACCGATATTATGAAGAACGGGAAGTTATTATGATATACACGTGCAGTGGGAAGTCCTATTGTATATATGTGGTGATGATCGACTGTTGATGATTTAGAGAGTTGCCCTTTAAAGTCTTACAGCCTAGTTTATATTAGCGTTAAAGAATGCAGGTTTAATTGGATCCATTTTCTCACTCTACATCCCGGCGAGAGGCGAAGAATAACTAAACTACCTTTGATTTTGAACGCTTTTAGATCGACTGTGTAATTTTGAGAATAACCACTTTGGTCAATCCGTCGGATCCAGGATGCATTTCAATGATACGCGCTAGTGACGTATATGACTTCGTACTGGAACAGTCAGATCATTCTTCAAGATGCAAATCTCTCCTAGAGACAATGTCAGCTGCGATTTCGTCCATTTGTTGAGCATCTGCAGCTAGCTGGGATAGTTGGTTGACCATCTTCGCCAGAAATGCAGTATTATTCGTAGCAGAAGCGCTCACCGTATCAACCGGAATAAAGAAATTACACTCCTCAAGATTACACTCGTGTATCGCAGCGAATACAGCACCTATTATCATATAATTAAAATGCTTGTCAATGACTGACAGTTTTCGAGTCATTGGTCAGAGACTTGACGAGAAGCGAGTTGAAGTACCTCCACTTGTCTAAGAAAAGTGGCCATTTCCTCGAAGGTAAACCTGCGTTCACTTAGAACTCGACGGAGGTGGTGCTTTACCGATTCAACAGCAGTTTGCCAAATTCTGCCGAAGTGATGAGCACTAAGCGGGTTGAAGTGTCGGCAGTTTCCTGTCATCACCCGTCATTGGTGGCAGTGAAATGTCGATGTTCTCTGCTTGCGCCCTGGAAATTCGTCTCGCAGTCATTGTAAATGGTCCGGCATACTCCTCGTCTGGTCAGAAACCGTCACAGAACGACGAAGAAAACTTCCATGCTGCAGTCAGACACCATTTCCAGTTGGATCGCCCGAGTGGCTAGATGAACGAAGATGTCGGCATATAAAAATAATACAAATAGTAGTCACATGATATAATAATACAAATTGCAAAAACTGAAAATAAAAATAAATAGAACCATTAAAAATAACTAAAAGGTAATTCAGATTTAACGAAGAGTAAAACAGAATAATGGTATAAATGATAATAAATAATAGTAATAATAACTATCTAATAATATAAGAATTCTAAAAAGAGGTGAACGAGAAGGGAGAAAGTAGGAAATAAAATAAAAGCATTGTAGGAGCTATTAAAGATGGCAATAGAATCGCAGTAGCGACTTGAAATGAGACGATTTAAACTATTATAGTATCCGTAATTTGTATACTGAGCCACGTGGAAGAAAAAGGGCATGGCCATTTTCTAAGACTACGGTGCATAAAACGCAAGATTCTCAAGCATTTCCGGACAACAAACGAAGTGATTAGCAACTTCGTATACAAATAGAAGGTCCGCAACAGTACCGGATCCATGCTCAAGAAGAGGCGAACCAAAGATGCATAGTATCCGGAGTATAGAGATGTTTGAGAATAGCTTAAAGGTGCGATAAATGAAGTTCAAGCTCTTAAACTTAGAGCTAACTGTGTGTTGATGGTGAGCATAGAGCGGCAACGAACTAGAAAAATAAAATTCTAGGTCATGTATACTATCACCGGGTGACAAAGGTGTATTGTAGGTAGTAGAAAGATTGTTAGATCTTGGAAAGAATAAGGATTCTTAAGCGGGTAGAAGAATCTTAGATTTGCGGGTGGAAGGAGTTACACGAGATCTTAGTAAATCAAAACCAAGTTTATTAAACGATTCCTAGAAAAATAGCCTATCCAAATCTCTTGCATCAGAAGTGCATCATTTACACTCATAATTGATTTGTAGATCTTTAGATTGCAAGCGAAACGTATAAATTTATAATTCAAGAGAGCTACTGATACACCATTAATGTAAAGGATAAGTAAGCGCGGATCCAAGTTAATTTCCCAGGGAACGTTGAAAAGCACAGCGGTCTCCCAGAAAGATGATTATTATACTTAATAATCTGAATTCCATTGGTCAAATAGCTGGAGAACCAATAGGAAAGGTATCTTAAAGACCAAGAGCGGGAAGTTTAATATTGCAGGCATAACGTTTTGCAATCCGATTGGCCTCTAGAAGCTAGCAAACAAGTTATCAGCTAGGACAGACTAAACAGGTCTTACAATGTGAAAGGAATGTACCAAAGCCTAGGGATTTGTTAAAAAGCGTAAAAAGGATGCGTGCTATGATGAATTTGCGAGACTTAAAAAAAACGGGGAATGCCATCCACTCCAGGATCCTTATTATAAGGAAAGCTAATATAAATGAGGGTCTCGGTGATTGAGAGTTTAATACTGTAAATATCAACGATGCTAGTGCAGAAGATGAAGGGCGGGGATAGTTCAGAGCTAGAGTAGTAACCAGATCCAAAGTAATCTCTGTTATGAAATCTTGTCTACGACGGCCTCTTGATGGAGCTTCAGGATATTCCTCGCTTGAATGTGGTCGCTCTTGCCGACGATCTGGCATTGGGCAGGGCAATGAAAGAAAGTCTGTAGCAAAGCCAATGCACTTATAGGGGCGCTGAGGGCGTTGCTACCTAACGTTAATGATCCCACTGGCTCAGTCAGGAAGCTCTACTATGGAGTATGGGAGTCAGTATTGCTTTATACGTCCCCAATACGTGGTATGGGCCAAAACGCTGTTGCCCAAGGGCCACACTCATAAGATCGTGTACGGCCTATAGAATTGTGTTGCATGTAGCGCTGTGCGTATTGACGAGTACAATGCCTATTTCCTATAAAACGGAGCTCCGGTCCGAAATGTACGAACTCAAGAAGATGTACCAACAAGAACATGATGAACAGGAATTGCCGTAAATTTTGTGGGAAGGATGAGTGTAGTGGAAGAACGTATAGACGACAGGTGGAAGGAGGAATGGAGTGTGTACAGAGAAGATAATTGGACGAAGAAGTTAATAGGTGACGCTTGTACGTTTAAGAAGTACAAAAGAAATATTGTTCATTGGACGATGCAACCGTTGATCGAACACGAGATATTCAACGCGTACCGTAAGACGATCAGCAAAGAGGTTCACTCCATATGCTGGGATTGTGACACGGAAGTAGATGACGCGGTGCATACGTTGTTACACTGCCCTAGGTGGATCCTCGACAGGCCCGAAACGGAGAGCTATGTTGGCACGACATTGACGACGGGAAATATTATTGAGGAGGTAATTAAGAAAGAGGACAACTGGAATAAGTTCCAGGCACTATACAAAATGATTATGACGGCGATACATAAACAGGAGATGGACGTAGAAAGGAGAAGAAGAATAAGAGCTAACAGAAATAGTAATTGGTAAGATGTAGCGAAGGAGGGGTACAAGTTAGAACCAACCCTGAAGTAATGCCGAAAGTTGGTGGGGAGCAGGAGGCGGGTATGGGTTCCCAGGGCGTGCGCCTACGCCCTGGGAAACCCCTATGGATCTGATATTTTTCTATAACTGGGTGGCGGCTGGTCGGTGTCTTTGGCCCTCGTCAGCCAGCCGATCCGGTGCAGAGAATTTCGGAGAAGTTGGTGGGCTCATACGTGCCAAGACCACTCACCTCACCTTCTTATGGGGCCCTCTGTCACCCTGCACCGGCATTGACCGGGGTAGGATGCGGAAGAGTGAATGGCACTAGGATTGGAACTGATGGTGGCGACCTCGGCGAAACTTATATAAATAGATAATATGGATAGCAAACGTAAAAGGAATATAGTTTACGGTACAGGGAAGGGATCGCCCAGTACCGGCGCAGATGTGGGTAGTCAAGTGGGCACCGCTGCGTCGTCATCTCACGACCAGGGTCATTCGGGGGTGCACCGTCGGGCCCTCGGATCGGTTCCTGCGCCTGGCGAGGAGAGGAGGGTACCTCTGTGGCCCCCTCCATAGTCCCGGATGCCGGATCATCTTCTATAGAAGGATACTGGAGGGCCCGCACGAGGTCCGACAACGAGGAATCTCGATAACCTCGTTGAGGTCGATAGCCTCTCTATAGCATCTGGGCAGTCTAGGGGCACGAAACGGAAGGTGATTTGCACAACCCCGGACATGCCTGAGGATCTGGTGCGTGAGATGAGGACTGCCACGGCTGCTGATATCGGGGCCGAAATGATCAGGAGGGTCGAGGAGATAATCAGGGTGGCGAATCGACCAACCTTAAGGGAATTTACATCAACGACGATGGAGTTGTCTAGGAGGATTGGACCCGTCTGCGTTACCCAGGCCCCAAGACTCGCGGATGCGAGGCCGTCGTTGTTCGAGGAGGAAAACGAGACCCTGTGGAAAGAGCTTGTGAGAATGGTGGTAAGCGCGCCCCAGGAGTGTTCTCGGTGTGGCGCCTCGGCTTCCGAGTCGGTGCGTCCTCTGTGAAACGGACAGAGCGACGATGCGCGTCTCATTGCCCTGGAGAAGAAGGTCGAGGAGCTGGGACACTCCATCATAAAGGCCACTGAAGAGCGCTTCGGAGGTAGGCGACGCAGTCGTGAGGCGCGAGCCAGACAGGATTCGGTGGCCTCGGCTCGCACCAACAGTATCACCAAATTACCATCGCATTCCGAGGGAGCGGCAGGGTGGAGGGTAGAAGGTGGTCGAACCAAGGAAAAAGGGCAAGAAGAGGGAAGAGGTGACGAAAGTCACAGAAAGGGCGGTGGGGAGCCAAGTCTTCACTGCTTCATCCGCGACAGACGCTCAGGCTGGGAGAAGGACAAAGGGCACCCCGAAACCCAGGGCTGCCGCATCGACGGGGACCTCGGCGGAAACCTCGAAGAGTGTGCTGGTGCAAGCGCCTCAGAAGACTGTGCTCCCTTGCTTAACGCGATCATCTGCAGTGTCTCTGACCCTGGGTGAGGGGACGAAGACGTCATATGCGGAGGTGCTGGCGTCGGCAAGAGGGAAAATCCTACTGGTAGAAGTTGGCATCGAGGCGGGTAAGATGCGTAAGGCGCTATCATCTTGGAGGTCCCCGGTGATAAAGATCGGAAGACGGCGTCCTCGCTGGCAACGCGTCTGGCGCAGATCTGGGACCTGGCCACGGTTAGAGGTGCGGTTCCATCCAGAATGGCGGAGCTACGTGTGGTCGGTATAGACGTCTCCGTCTCGGTCTCCAAGGAAGAGCTGTGGGACGCCTTGGCGTTGGCTGCGAGATACGACGGCGCGGAGGTGCAGGTCAGAGAGATTGGGACATCTAGAAACTCGGCTTGAGTGCGTTGTCCACTAGTCGGAACGAGGAAGCTGGCCCAGGCAGGAAAGGTTGCACTGGAATGGTCCATTGCAAGGGTCGAAGCCATCGGCAAGAGGCCCTTGCAGTGCTTTAAATGAAAGGAACTAGGGCACGTCAGGGCGACGTGCGCATCGACACCTATGTTATAGGTGTGTCGAAGTAGGGCATCGCGCTAGAGGCTGTACTGTCTCGACACCCACGTGACCCCTCTGCGAGTCGCTCGGGGTACCTGCGATCCACTGGATGGGAGGAACGGCGTGCTGCCCGCCGAAGAAGGGAAACAGAAGGAAGCCATTAATTCGTGACTCTGCCGCGAAGAAGAGCATAGCGGATCCAGCGTGCACCGAAGGAGGTACCAGAGGAGCGGTAGGTGGCCAAGAGGGGGCCATGGATTTGGTACAGTGAATTCATGCGCCTTCTCCAAACTAATCTGGAACCCCCCCCTACCTTGTCCTTGTCATCTGAGCGAGAGGTGGGTCACGTACAGGGACAATAGAGAGGAAGAAACACGAAGGTCGATTGACTGGGGTGTTCCGCAGGGTTTTGTGTTGGGGCCCATCTTGTGGATCACTCGGTCTTCGATGCCCCCTGCATCATCTGCTACGCCGATGACACTTTGATCCTGGCCGCGGGACGATGGTTTTATGTGACTCTCCAACTCGGCGAGGTTGCCGTGGCGTCCATTCGGGAGCTGGGCTTGAGTGTGTCACCAACCAATTCTGAGGCTATGTGGTTCTTCGACCAACACCGTAGAGGGAACCCTCCTCCTGGCCTCTGTGTGAACATTCACGGAGAGGAAGTACAGGTGGTGCTTCAGATGAAATACCTGTGCTTCACGATCGACAGCCAATAGACGTTCGGGCCGCACTTTGAGCTCCTGATCCCTAAAGTGATGCACGCAACCAACGCCTTATGCGGCCTATTGCCAAACATTGGCGGGACTGGAGTCGAAGTTCGTCAACTGTACGAGGGAGTGTTTCGATCCAGGGTCCTGTACGGGGCCCTGGTGTAGGCGGAAGATCTGTTGAGGAATCGTCGCAGCCTATTTGGTACTGAGGAGGTTGCAGAGTATTACCTCCATCCGAATAGTCAGGATATATCGGACCATATCCCACGCGTCGGCGTCCGCGCTAACGGCATCTCCTCCGTTCGAACTACGGGCCCAAGCCCTTCGGCGGGTGTACCATCATCTGCGGAGCTCGTGCTTGGACGGGGATACGCCCTTTGCCGACCAGTCGGCCCGTGACGTCCGGGAGGAGGCAAGGCTCGAAACCTGGGGACGGTGGCGCATCGCCGCCGAGGATACGGTGCGGCCTCATCGAGCCGTTGGAGCGTTCCTATCGAACTGGGTGGCCTGAAGAGGTCGTGGCGGGCTCCAGTTAACATACAGGATGACGCAGGTGCTCGCCGGGCACGAAGCACTCGGGAAGTTGCTGCTAAGGATTCGACGGGAGGTGACCAGCACGTGTCACCTCTGCGAGGAAGAGGAAGACACGGCACAGCACACGCTGGAGTTCTTCCCGGCGTGGGAGGAAACGCGCCGTGTTCTACGGCTCGCTATCAGCAAGAGTTTGGTCCCTGAGGCGATCGTAGAGACCATTTTGAGAGGGCAACAGGAGTACATCGCTGTCCGCTCCTACTGCGAGCAATTCATGCTCGTAAAGGAGCGCGTCGAGAGAGAAAGGGCGAGAACTCATCATCCATCGAGGGTGCCGTCACGCCGGGGTGGGTCAGCCCCCCCCTGCTCAGACAGCGGCCCAGGCAGCGAGGCGTTAGGAGGAGTGGTCCCTCCTAACGGTCCAATCAACTAAGGATGGCACCCGATTGTACCATCAGGGAGAAGACGAAGGAGTGCCATAGCAGTAATACGTAGGAGGTCCAGGGCACTCCTACCAATCGTCGGGACGACCACCGTGGAGATTCTAGCCGGTACGAATCCGGCACTACCCCGGAGGGCGCGGGATGCCTATGAAGTTTTCCTCCACAAAAAAGGTGTTCGGGGGTTGGTACCTGTGTCATAAGAAGAGAGCGGATGGAGGAGGGGTTTTTAGTGGCTATGGCGACCATCTGCTGAGTCCCACTTAACCCAATGACGCGGGTCACTTGGTATGCGTAAGTGCATTTTCCCCTCCTCGCGAAAAAAAAGTTCCAAAGTAATTCGTAAAAGTGTCAGAGATCGATTGATTAGAACTGGATATCTGATTATTAAATAAGATATAGGAATGGCGAACAAATTTGTAAAAGATTTCGAGCGGATTTTGATGAATGAATTCAGATTGGAGATAAAGAACACCAGCAGTTCAGAGAGATGATTTTACATTCAGGTTTGAGATTAGATAAAACAAGATAGTCAGAAAAGAAGTTAAAATTTTTGAAGTGACGATGAGCGATTCTCTTCTGCCTGACTAATATTACAAGTTTGCAGGAAAACCAGCTGCGATTGAAAGAAATTATTGAAGGAACAGGGGGTTCAAAAGATTCGATTGCAAAGTTATGGTGAAAATACATGATATCTATTACTTCATTTGCGAGCAAAGAGGAAAGAAGGAGAACTCAATCAGTAGAAGACTTTACTGCCGACATAGTCAGCTGATTTAAGCACCTACGATGAATCACTTTGGTAGATACAAAAGATTTATAAGTAAGAAGAAGGCAAAGCGAAAGGTAAAGGATGATAAGGAGGTAACATCATTATGTCGCTGTGATAGCCATATATAGTTATGTAATCTATTGCTATGGTCGATGGAGGACAAGCGAGAAAGATTGCGGGGGGCATATAAAATCAGATTATAATAACGAAGCCACCTTTTGGAAAACGGTTGTAAAGGTCTTCAAATATTCAACTCAAAGAATGGAACTGATATTGAGTGTGTGAGAAGTGCGGAAGATATAAACGACTACTAATAATAGCGTGAGAACCAACCAACAACTCTATAAAAAGTTTTTCGACGGAGCTAACTAATCATTCGATAAGTCGGTAGAAATGCAAATTCTTAACGCACCTAAGAGGTCACCACCTCTAAGAAGGTTGCTCGTGTTGACGTTTTGCATTCCCCTCTGAGGGGATATCGTTAATCTAGTAAGCAATCTCCTCTAAGGGGACACAAAGAGATTATTGGTGATTATATAGAAAGAAATTACACAAGGTCACAATTTTTTTAAATACATGTTTCCTTGGAGTTTTGCGTTTACATTGCATAAAAAGCAAATAAAAAAATGAAAAGTATGGCCAGATATACGTAAGACATTAGCTGGCGGTATTTAAGACTTGAGAATGGTATCAGTTCTTTTTTGTAACAAGAGATAGCGATAAAGAGCGGTTCTCTTTCCAAAAACTGCGCGTAGCGTATGTGTTATATGATGTAATATAATACTTCGCTATTTGGAAAGATGCATAAACTGATTACTATTGCATTATAAGAAGAATTCTTTCGAAAACGAAATTACATTGCGTTAAAGAATCGAGCGAATCACGCTCTTATTCTTTTATTGAGTTAGTGAAATAATGAAAAAAAGAAAAGACAGAAATGGGAGTTACAATGCAGTAAAGATGAGTTAGATTTAAATGTATTTGTGCGGATGAAAGCGAAAATGTAGATACTGACATTGTCTCACTTGGGAAAAAGAAAACGAGTAAATATAATTTCGTTTTTCACTATTATGTAAGAGGTATGTTTGAGTTGCTAGTAGGCGATCAAAAAAAGGTTTCCAAGTGCAAAGAGTTAATATTTCCATCGCAGTGAAAGATATTGTACAATATGAAAATAAGTCTGATTCATAATGGAAATACCGTCATGCAGCGAAATTTCAGAAACAATAATTACATTAGTTTGATAGTATATAAAAGTATTTAGTATTTTGAGTGGGACGAAAACGAGACGTTAATAATTGTGGAATTTTGTTGACATATTTGTAGTATCGAGGAAAAACAGTTGAACTACAGATAGAAAACAATAAAAGTGCTGACAGGCCGGAAAGGATGGGATATCCCGATGGGCCATTTGTCCATAGCACTTTAGGACATTGGGTAATTAAGAAAGGTATACTTGACCATCTTGGGTCATCCAGATCTGTGGAATACATGTGCGTGCTAGGAATACCAAAAACTCTGGTATAAAAAGGACGTCTTGGTGGAGAGAATGGTCAGAAGTCAATAGTTGCAGTTGGAGTTATGACTAAGTTGTGATCAGTTGCAGTTACGAGTAAGCTGCGGGTAGTTGTGTGTGAATCGTTACTCCTGAGTTGTCGAGTCGTTGTGAGTTGTCGAGTTGTTATGAGTTGTTAGTTGTAAGTTATAAGTTGAGTAGTTATACAAATCTAGTTGTCTTAGTTGTATCAAATTGCTACATTAAGTTCGAATTAAATAATTATAGTTCCTTGTTTCAATCACAATAAATAAATCTATATAACAGATGACGACCACTATAATTCTGATTTCTATAGATTTGATAGCCTTATCTGCGCTTATAAGCTCTTTTCTAAAATTGTGGAGGTATAACTGTTGTCTAGAAATCCTGAAAAATTCTTGCAGAATCTACGTAATGATTTTTGTTACGTAAAATGGTTAATACATCCCATTAACTGGACATTGAAATACAGATTAGACGGAGACGATTATTCATCTTATTTCCAATTCTGGAGATTTTGATAATGATGAAGAGATGGTGACCGGCTGGTAGGATGGAATTGAAAAAGATCTTTACAAGATCTATATCTGATGAAGTACTAGATTTCTCGATATTGGAGATTATGATGTTATCGTGTCGGTCAACAATTTCATCAATGATGATCTCCTCAGCTTGGAAACTGAAAATGGAGTTAGAGGAGAGCTTATTCTCTAAAGCAGTGGCCCTCGAAACGATAAATGAGATGTTATCAAAGACCCTTCTCGAAGTCAGCTCGGAAAAAGTTAATAACTTCTTCGAAGAAAAATAAATTGAAATTGGAGCATCTTGTGAATTTTGCATAACAAGAAATCTTCATCGAAATCGTAATAGGGCTGAAATGAGTAAAAAGATCTTGGTCAGAAGCAGCAGAGGAAGATTGATATAATCTAGCAACTTCCCATGCGATCAAAGATGTCCAATTCCGGACAGACATTTAGAACCAAGATGAGATATGATGTCAGAATAAATGCATTCAACTGAATTAGTTAAAAGTGTTTTGCAGCCTTTGCAGATAAACAAAGTTTACGATTTCAGCATGGTAACGCCACGAAAATTCAAACTAGCAAAGCATAATTGTCATGTAGTGAAATATAAATATGAGGTCCAAAGATAATAGTGTAACAGAATATAGAGTACCGGGCAGAGATATCAACATAGTTGTTAATAAGAATCATGCGTACTCATATTTCTTATATCAATAAATTAGTATGTGTAAAAAAAACATTTTATTCCAAACTCAAGGAACATTGCAATAGCATTATCGTATCGATCAAAACAAACTGTTTCGGCCACCCGCGAGATAGCACGTCAACGGGAGTCGTAAATTCCCGTTACGATTAGATAATCGACGCCATGAAATGATCGATCCCCTATTTCGGTTAAGATAATAGGAGTGGTTCAATTGAGGTTACACTTAATTAACAGGTATAACTTAATGTTTATTCCAACAATTTTGTAGAGAGATGATTACACTGATGGGTATATAGAAGCCCGATAGTGACATGCTGACTATTCTAACGATGAAGAATAAGTGAGTTAAAGTGACGATGCTGTGTCGGAGGAAAGCTAGTCGTGGGCGGGTCTAATCTGCAAGAAAAAGCTGATTTGTCGAAGGCAAGGTTTCATTGGAAGAGTGAAGGAAAGACTTCGCTGTCAATTGGTTCATTTCCAAGGTTGGTTGGCGAGGAAGGGTGCTAACCGCCCCGGAGAGAGAGAGTTAGTGGGAAGCATCATACGTGAGAAAACCAACTTTCCCGTAGTAACAATTTATTTTTTAATTAATTAATTTATTTACATTTTACAATTTGTCCAGTAGGACATTTGGTAAAATATTATAGCTTAGTGATATAGTAATATAGCATGTGGATGGCTATCCCCAGTGGGATACCATCGTCGAATTTGATTAGATTTGATTGATATTTCTTTAGTGTGGTGAGTGTTTGTATGTTAGGTTATGTCCTTTGTGAGATCTCTTGGGTGTTTCCTTTTTAGTCTTCTTTTATGTTTGTTGCGCCGACCATTTCCGCTGCCAGCCGGTTCGGGTGCGTTGCTATTCTTTCTCTGTACCTTCTTGTACTTCTGTTAATCTCCTCCTTGACCGTTGGTATTCCCAGGTCTTTCCGAATGCCCTCGTTTCTAACGTACCATGGCGCGTTTGCTATTGTTCTGAGTATTTTAGATTGCATTGCCTCTATTTTGGTTATATGGCTCATTGCTGCTGTTCCCCATAGTGCTATTCCGTATGTCCAGATTGGTTTTATGACCATTTTATATATTTTTAGTTTGTTTTCTATGCTTAGTTTGGATTTTCGACTTGTTAGCCAGTACATTTGTCTCCTTGCCATCTGTATTTTATCTATTGTTGCTTTAATACGCTGCTTCCATGTGAGTCGTGTATCTAAGTGGAGTCCTAGGTATTTGACTTGCCTTGTTTGTATTTTGTGTGTGCCGTTTACTACAATGTTTGGTGGTTTCTGTTTTCGCAGTGTGAATGTAATGTGTTTGCATTTATCGGGATTTGCTTTAATTTGTTTTGCTTGAAGCCACTTTTCTATTTTTGTGATATGTTCTTGTAGTAATGTAACCGCTGTTGCAGGGTTAGTGTGCCTGACTAGTACAGCTGTGTCATCCGCAAATGTCAGTATTTTGCTATTGTTAGTTGTTGGTATGTTGGCCATGTATAATGTGTATAAAATTGGTCCTAGGACGCTTCCTTGCGGAACTCCTGCCTTGATTTCTTTGACTTCAGAGTATGTGTCTTTGATTTTTACTATGAAGGTTCTGCTGCTTAAGTATGATTTGATTAATTGGTATACCTGCTCCGGGAACAGTTTCCTGATTGATTGAAGTAGGCTAGTGTGGTTTATTTTATCGAATGCTTTTTCGATGTACATAAAGAGTGCCGTGCAATATTGTTTTGTTTCCAGCGCCTGTAAGATTTCGTTGACGAGTCTGTGCGTTTGTTCTATTGTGGAGTGTTTGTTTCTGAATCCGAATTGGTGATCCGGTATTAGTTGATTCTTCTCTATTATAGGTTTTATTCGGTCGTAAATTACTTTTTCTAGTATCTTAGAGAACACTGGAAGTAATGAGATTGGTCGGTAGGATTTGGTTTCGTGTGGGTCCTTGCCTGGTTTGGGTATCATTATGATTTGTGCCAGTTTCCCAGTTTTTGGAAAGTATTGTATTCTTAGTATTGCGTTAACTATTATTGTAATTTGACTTATCGCTTTTGGCGGAAGGTTTTTCAAGTTTTTGCCGTTAATTAGGTTGATTCCTGGTGCTTTATTATTTTTTGTTTTCTCGATTATGTTTCTAATTTCTTGTGCTGTTGCTTTGGGTATGGTGTAGTGATTGACAGTTGGTGTACTAGTGGTTAGCGCATCCTCGTCCGTATGACTTGCTGGTCCGTATGAATTGTGGTTGCTGTTGTTGCTATTATGTGGGGTAAATGTGTTGCATAGGTGGTTGGAAAATTCTTCAGCTTGCTCTTCGTTGCTTCTTGCCCATGTGTTATCTGCTCTTCTGATTGCTGGTACCATTTTTATTGTCTTCTTTATTTTTTTTGTGGCTTTCCATAGGGAGTAGTTGTAGTTCTCGTGTGCAGATAGTGACTCGATGAACTTTGTGAACTAATTGTTGTTGTGCTCTTTTATTTTGTTTTTTATTTCTTTTGCGAGTTTGTTTAGGTGTTTTTTGTTTTCTTTTGTTCTGTGTTTTTGCCATTTTGCTTTCGCTTTTCTTTTTTCTCTAATTTTTTCGAGGATGTCTAATGGAATTATTTTTTTTATCTGTTGGTTGATTCAGGTATATTGGTTCCCCATTGTTTCTTGAATAGTTTCTGTAAATGTTGTTACTGCTTGATCGATGTGTTCAGGTGTTTTCAATGGGATGTTGCAGTTGATTTTGTTCTCAATTATTTCTTTAAATGTTTGCCATTTGGTGGTTTTATTGCATAGCGTCTCTGTGATGCTGTAAAGTATTGGTTTGTTTCTGTATGTAATTATTATGGGTGTATGATCGGAGGTAAGCTCAAGTCTGGACGCTATGTTTAGTTTATTTGCGTTTAGTCCCTTTGTAACTGCAAAATGAAGTAGGTCAGGTATTTTGCTCAGGTCTGTCGGCCAGTATGTCGGTCTTCCCGTGGATTATATATTGAGGTTATTGTTTCTAATGTAATTTTCCAAGGTTCTGCCTCTAGGTGAGGTGATTCTTGATCCCCATAGTGTGTGCTTTGAGTTATAGTCTCCGGCTGCAATATACTTGTCACCTAAGTGTCGAAAGTACTCTTCTCACATTTGCGATGTAATTTTGTGTCGCGGCGGTACGTATACTGCTGACAACTGTAGTTGGTTGCTGCTAGTCTGTACAGTAACGGTAGTTGCTTGTATATGTTCCTTACTAACCTGGCTGTGTAGGTGATGCTTAATGTCGTTTTTTATTACTACTGCCGTCCCTCCGTGTGCTTTCCCTGAGGGATGCTTGGTGTCATATATGGTGTAGTACGGTATTTTTATATAGCTTTTTATTGTGAGGTGTGTTTCTGTAACGAGTAGTATATCGATTTTATTGCTATACAGGAATGTTTTAGTTTCTAGGGCCCTTTGTTGTAGGCCGTTAGAGTTCCAGGCTGCTATTTTGAGCGTGCCTATTTTTATTTTTTGCTCATCATGTTAGTAAGTAATTGTAGCATGACTGTTATTTGCTGTGTTTGCTGCCTGAGAAGTTCGTTTTGTTCGCTTATAATTTTTGTAAGTATTTCGGTGTTTTTTATGGAATGTTTTATTAACTCTTTGATTTCTGTAGTGTCGTTGCTGTGGTTGTTCTGTTCTTGATTGTCTAAGGGTGACGACCGGTTGACTACTTGCGCGTAGCTTCGGCTTCTAACGGTGTTGGTGTTAGTGTAGTTATTATTCATTACATGCTGTGTATTTGGTGTTGACATAGATTCTGTGTTGTCCTGTTGCGTGTGGAAATTGTTGTGTGTCCTGTTTCGAATCGGCGGGAAAAGTTTGCTTTGTAGTTGTTTTCTGACTACGCAGCCTTTGTAGCTGGCTGGGTGATTTCCACCGCAATTGTGACATTTTACGTCATTTATTTTTCCTGTGTGTGGGCAGTTCACTGTTAGGTGCTTTCCTGCGCATTTGACACACGCCGGGTTTCTGTTGCAGTAGTTTTTTGTGTGTCCATATTGTTGATACCGTATGCATTGTGGTGTGTTTTTTTTATGTCTGGGTGGCTCAACTGTGATTATTGTGTTTAAGATTTTTTTAATTTCAAATATTTCTTTGTTGTTACTTTTAGGTTCTAGCTCTATTAGAAATAGCGGTAGTGGTTGCTTAGTATCATATCTGGTTATATTGTTGATCGTTCTTACCTGGTGTCCGATCTTGGCCAATTCCTCGCATATTTTGTTTGTATTTGTTTTAAGGTGTAAACCTCTGATTACTGCTTTGTAGCTTTTGTCAGATTTGGGTTGTAAGTATGATACCCAGGCTTTTTTTCCTTTAGCGCTTTTGTCACTTTCCTATAGGTTTCTGCGGTATTGGTTTGTACTTTTTCCTGATCCAGTTTGAGCTGTTTGATAGTGTAGTTTTCTTTTCCTGCCGTGCTGTTTAGCAGTTCAATGAGGGGGTCTATTATTTTAGCGTCTATGTAGATTGGTGGTGGCTTGGGTGTGTGTGTTCTTGGTTTTTCTGTAGAGTCTGTGTCCATCTCTTCTGTCAGTGAGCTGAAGGAGTTTTGTGTAGGAATTTCTTGTAGCCATTGTTGTCTTTCTGTTTCTGTAGTCCTCCTATCATTTGTATTTGTATTTATTTTTCTTTTTTCGCTGGGAGTTACAGTCTTCCAGCTTTCGTTATGTTGTGGTAGATCCTTGTTGGTATTGCTCTTTTCGTCGTCTTTTTGTATTATTTCCATCTCTATTTCGTTTGTATTTGAGCAATCCTGTACTGCACTTGTTGGTTTATTTGGGCTCTATTGGTCTACTGCCCTGTTTATAGCGTATGTTTCTCCTTTATTTAGTATTTTTATTGTTGGTATCTTTTGAGTGTTTTCCATCCTCGACTGGTTCTGTTGCTCGTCCCTTCTTTCACTCTTGTCGCACTGACGGAGGCACTAGTTTTCACGTCCGTATAGCTCGACTGCTCGGGCAGAACTGTTTCCTAAACTTCTCCATTTATTCTGTTCTTCTTTGAGTTTTGGTATCTGGCTATCTTTTTCTTTAAAATATTTAGTTTTATCAGAAAGTTGTCCTTCCGCCAATTGTTCTGTTGTACATTTCCTAGGCAAAACATATCCTTCTAAACCAGGTTTGATTGAAATATTAGTTTGCATGCTTCTACAAGAACGATATTGTATGACAATTTTTGTTGCTTTTGTCCTAATTCCAGATGCAGGAACAATAATACCAGGTATTTTAATAAGTTTAGAAACTGCATCAAGTTTGATTCATCTTAAAGAACTTGGATGTGCATCTGTAGATAATAAAATTTGTATGTCTTTAATTTTTTCTTCCTCTGGTAGTCTTGGATCTGTAAGTTCATCCGCTAAATCTCTTGCCGCTGCTTTCAAAATAGGTAAATATTCAATTGGATGCTTGTAAACTTTTTCTGCGAGTGATTCATCGAAAGCTGTCAGATCTTCCAAATTAATTTCTATCCACGATTGACCCAAATTATAATTACGTTTTAAAACATCTCTATATTTGTAATTGGAGTTTCTCTCGTGGAATTGTGTAATAAATTCCATAAAGTTCTTCTTCGAATGTTGAAAATTAGTTCGCGTCTCATTAAATTCACCTATCGAGAAGTTATTGAAATAGAATATTCCTGGGTCATCAAACCCTTCCATTATAACTTGATTTTTTTTCTTTTTTTTTTTCTTTCTTTCTCTTTTTTTTTTTAAAGTAAATCACATTTATCATCTGGTATATTTTTTGCGGTAATTTCTATCTGTACATTTTCTTCTTTTCCCTTACTCCTCTTTCTCTTTCTAATGAATTCTTTTTATTCCGTAAAATAGTTTTTGTATATTCAATTTTGTTAAGTGCAATCCTTATTTCTGATAACTTACTTTTATTAGATAATTCTTGTGAATCTTCTACTACATCTTCCATTTTGAGTGCATCTACATCATCCGCAGTTTGAGTGCGGCTGCTACCTTCAGTAAATTTAATATCTTGAACCGTATCATTAATTTCAATAGCTCTTTCGGTATCAAGTAAATCGCACTTATTATTTAATATACTTTTTGAGTTGACTTCTGTCTCTGCAGTTTCTTCTTTTGTATCTTCTTCGAGTTTTTTTGTTCTTCTAATCCACTCTTCTTATTTTGTAGGATCTTCCTTGTATCTTCATCTTTTTTAACTTCGACTTTATCCGATCTCCTAGGTTTGCCTCTATGTTTCGCTTCATCAATTGCTATTACACCCGTTACTGCATTATCATTTTCTACAGATTTATACCTATCGCTATCACTAGCTGTGTTCGTTAAAAGAACTTCCTTACGTTGAGGAGTATCAGTTGTTTCGTTTTCACTATCTGAAATTGATTTTTGTTTAACACCTCTTTTTTCTTCTTTGGCAAATTTATTTTCTACATTTTCCGATGCCTTTTGTTTATTAATTATTTCAGAATTGTCTTCAATTAATTTCGTCTTTAAAGCGCTTCGCAAAATTTTATTTGTGTTTGATTGTCTGGTTTGATTATAAACAATTTCTTCAAATTTTGGCGAAGTAGCAGGCTTTGCAGCAACATTATAACGACTGCTCCGTTTACTACTATCTAACATAGATGGAGATGGACTTTTGTCATCTTTATTCTCTAAAGACTTCTCTTGTGTATTAGCATCTAAATTTCTCGACATAAGATCTGCTGAAGTTTTTGATTCTGTAGTGTCACACGCATTTTTCGCTGTCATCATTTGGTCTTCTTCTATAAGCAAATGTTCATTATTGTAAGCATTATCTCTTGCGTTTTGTATGGATTCTAATGATATATTTTGTTCAACGTTGTCTATTGATTTTGTATCATTTTCAGCAGTTGATTTACTAACTGCTTCTAATTCCTTCATTTCAATTTGGGTTTCTTTATTTGCATCGTCGTCCAAAATATTTCTCATTGAAATATTATCCTTCTTGTTATGATCTTTTTCTGCTTCTCCTAAACTTTTACTTTTTTTGTCGAACAGTTCTTGTACATTTTGAGTATCTTGTGACGAAAATGGTGACAAATCATTATACAATACTGCAATATCTTCTTTCCTTCGTTTCACAGACTCTTTCTGGTTTTCTGTCGAGATATTAACATCAAACATTAAGTCTGTTTTAGTGAAAATATAATCCTGTGAATCGGTGTCGATTGATACTTTCTTTTCACAAGAATTTCCTACATTGGACTGCAATTCATTGGACTTCATTTTCTACAGTAACGTTTTTTGTGTCCAAGTTTTTGTTCAAACTATTAGAAACTAAACTATCCTGACAACTCCCACTAGTCGCTTCCTTAATAGTGGCCTTTGATACAGCTCTCATTTGTATTCTTGCTAACTTATCGTTTATTCGTGCGATCTCTGCTGCGAGTAGGTTAAATTGTTGCGTGGAAGTCTCGCGTTCTTTCTGCCATAAGTCTATTATAGCCCTAACTGTTGGGTCTATCCCACTACTAGTTGAACTACTATTTGGCAAACGAGTTCAGCGTTCGCTCACCTTGATCGTTTAGCCCGTAGGAAAGGTTCCGTTGCGGTGTTCCTTTGTCGAAACGTCAGTGGTGTCTGCTCTGTTGCAGTGGTCCGTTGATCCTCAATCTTCGAAGTTGGCCGTAGCCCGAAATGCGTAATTTCGTTAACTCGAAGCTGATGGATCCTGGCACGGATCGCGAAAATGTCACGTAATTTTTGGGGTTAGTTGATGAAAATAAAAAGTAGCTGAATCGTAACACAACTATCGTCTTTATTTCACAGGACAGGTTTACATAGATTGGAGAGATGTTCACTGTTCGGTAGTTTTATCTATTTCTGCCCAGGTGTTTTCGTCTCATTACGGAGGGAAGCTCGGTGTGGGTGCGCCCTTTTTAATTAACAACGCGGATTCGCTGTTCGCACCTTCCGTTAGGAAAAGTGAGGGTAACGATCCACGATGCCAATTGGTTATAAGTCATGAAGATAGGAGGAGAAAGCCTTCTTCCAGCGCGGCTAGTAGGTAATATTGTTTATGAGAAAAACTAGCTTTTTCGTTAGTCGAGTATTGGGTTTTTCCCATTAAGTAACTACCTGCTTTCCCGTAATTAGTAAGGACGTATAACAACCTAAGGGCTGTTTCAAGGACCATCCACAAACAGATAGCAGAATTAATTGAATAACTAATTGAATCTAGTGTTTAGGTCTAGCGGGTAGTGTCTCTTCAGCCTGCGGATCTGGTCCGACGTATCAAGTAGTCCAGTAATTAGGGGGATTCGGTGTTTGTTGACTCTTTTGTTATATCTGTTGCTATATTTTGCTATTTCCTCTTTGACTGTTGGTATCTTGTGGTCGCGATGTATTAGTTCGTTGGTGACATACCAGGGTGCATTTATAATGGATCTTAGCGTTTTCGATGGGAAGCGTTGAAGTATTTCAATGTTGGAATTACTTGTTGTTCCCCATAGTTGGAATCCGTAGGTCCAGACAAGTTTTATTACGGTCTTATAGAGGGTATTTTATTCTGTGTGTTTAATTTGGAGCGTCTGCCCGAGAGCCAATAGAATTTTTTTAATTTGTCCTTTAGTTGCTTCGTTTTGTCTGTGATGTGGTTATTCCAGGTTAGTCTCCTGTCCAGGGGCATGCCCAGGTATCTGTCTGTGTCCTTGCTAGGAATTGTTGTATTGTTGATGGTGATCTGGGGGCAGATTTGTTTTCGGAGCGTGAAGGTTACATGTGAGGATTTTTTTTTCGTTAATTCTGAAGCCCCATTTATGAAACCACTTTTCCATAGTGTCAAGACATCGCTGGAGAGTGGATGAAGCAACTACCGGGTCTGTGTGGGAAGCTAATAGCGCTGTGTCGTCAGCAAATGTTGCTATCGTTATCTCTGTTGATATAGGTAAATCGGCAGTGTAGATGGAGAACAGCAGGGGTCCGAGGACACTACCTTGGGGTATGTCAGATTCTATTGGGAATGTTGTGGAAGTGGTGTCTAAGCATTTAACCATGAATTGTCCATTGGTTAGGTAGGACTTTAGGATGGAGTAGTAGGTGTGTGGTAGGATTTTTTAAGTTTGTATAGTAGCCCTTCATGCCATACTTTGTCGAATGCCTGTTGAATGTCTAGGAATACCGGCTGAGCAATATTTTTTCTTTTCAAGGGTTTGGCTGATAATGTGGGTTATGCGATGGATTTGCTCTACTGTTGAATGTTGTTTTTCGGAAGCCGAATTGGTGATCTGGGAGTGCTTTCAAATCCTCTAGGAGTGGAAGGAGTCGAATCGTTAGCATCTTCTCGAATAGTATAAACAGGGTGATAAAAGACTAATTGGGCGATAGGAGCTAGTTTCATATATCGCTTTTCTGGGTTTAGGGATGAGAGTAATCAGTGCGATTTTCGGGCCTTAGGAAAGTATTCAAGGCGAAAAATAGCGTGAAAAATCGATGTGATGAGTGCAATCTCTTTTATGGGAGGTTCCTTGATTGCTTTATTGCCTATTAGGTCGTGCCCTGCTGCTTTCTTGGCATTTAGGCGACTGATTGATTCTATAATCTCTGCAGAAGTGAAGGATTCAATAGGAGGAGACATTTGGAAGGGAGAGTGCAGGTATTCAGTAATGTCCGCGGCAGCTTTGGAGGAATGGGGTTTGAATACTTTAGACAAGTATTTAGCAAACAGATCGGCTTTTTCTGTAGGACTACGCGCGCATCCACCATGCGGACGGCGGATTGGGGGGATTATTTGTGGGGGGCGCGTGAGTTTCCTGGAGGCCTCCCATAGTGAGTAGTTGGAGTCAGCTGTGGGGGACAAACTGGCGAGATATTTATGAAAACAGTCAGTTTTGTAATTTTTTATGGTTTTGGATAGCTTTCTAGTTGCGTTGTTTAGTTTGCGTTTGTCATCCGGTGTTCTATGGGTCTGCCATACTCTTATCAGTCTACGTTTTTCTGCTATTTTTTTAATATTTAATGGGGATATTCATGTTTTGCTGATAGACGTCTTTGTCGGTGTGGAGAGGCGGATAGCGTTTATTATGCTCGTGTTTAAGTATTCCGTCGCTGCTTCGATTTCTTCCTTGGTTTTTAGTGAAGTTAAGGCTGAAGTTGAGTGAGTAAAGACTTCTCTAAAGAGCTGCCAGTTGGTGTGTTGGTTGTGAATGGAGCCATTAGGTGTATTCTCGATAATTGCTGAACTGACTGTTGCTATCACGGCGAGATCAGCCGAGGAGTTGATTTGGACGTGTCTTGATGGGATATTTTTAGTTACGAAGAAGTCAAGAAGGTCGGGTATTTTGTTAGTGTCAGTGGGCCAGTATGTGGGTTCGTATGTGGTAAGGTAGTTGACGTTGTTGGTTATTATGCTGTTTAAGAGGTTTCTGCCTCTTACTATAACCAGTCTGCTGCGCCATTGGGTGTGTTTGGCGTTATAGTCTCCTCCAGCTATGAATCTATTGCCCAGGGTGCCCAGGAAGTTATCAAAGTCTTCTTTGGCGATGGAGTGTCTGGGAGGGCAGTGTACTGCTGAAGTGGTGATTGTACCATGACAGTCTTCTATTGCTACGTTTGTTGCTTGGAGGTAGTCTTTCTGGAATGATGGAAGTTCGTAGTGCTTAATGCTTGATTTAATTATGATTCCGGTGCCGCCGTGGGCCTTTCGCTGGGGAATTGGGTATGGTAGAATTTGTAACCATTTATTCTCAGGTAGTTTTTGTCGGTGAAGTGGGTTTCCGATACGAGCATTACGTCGATCTGCTGGTGTTTTAGGAAGAGTTCTAGTTCAGATTTGTGTTGCGCTAGACCGTTGGCATTCCAAAGAGCTATGCGTCTTGGTTTTATTTTGCGTCGGGGCGTATTAATTTATCCATGATGAGTGTTAGTAGCGATAGCAAATTATTTATTTGCTCCGATTGTTTCTCTATTAGCTTTTCAAGTTTAGAGACGTTGTCTGTCTTTTGTGAATTGGGTACACTATTTTGAGAAAGGTCCCTGTGGCTATTCGGATTATTTTGGTTTCCTTGTACTGCTTGAGCATAGGAGATTGAAGTAGTAGTGAATTTAGGAGGACTGGGTGTTTGATTGGTTGTCTCTTTGGCTCTGAGTTTATGATACTTATTTATATATGTCGGAGATGAAAGAACATCGGAGCCTTCCCTTTGGAACTTCGGGAAAATTCCTTAACTCCGTAATCTAGATTCTATCGTAGGAGGAATTAAACAATTGTAGTTATTCGATCTGATTGTATTGTTCGAGATCTGTGATAATGAGCTTGGGCTCGAGGCGACAGCCAGTCGCCGAACGTAGCCGCGGTCACGGGATGAACGCTTTGTCTAACAAAGTCATGGAGTAATTCTATATGTCTCCTTAAAAAGGAAATAGTTGCCATACTCGACAGTAAGCATTCCAACGGTCTCTGTCCCGTAGCTCGCCACACGCAGACCCTATTCTTCGGGTAAGATAATTGCCAGATGTCGATGCGTCTCCGCAGTACATGTTCAGCTAGCCTGAGGGTCCGTTATAAATCTTAAGAATTAGCTAACTAAAGTCCTTTAAACAAACAGTCTTTGTCCCAACTACGAGAAGATAGAGGAGACCTCTTTTTCAACGAGCGGCGTCTCCTACTAGCAACTCTCCCCCGAGGGCGGCTAGCATCCTTTTCTAACCACCGATATGGAGATTGACCAATTAGCAGCAACGCCAATTTCCCTTACTTTCTGAACGAAGGCTTTTCTCGACGATTCCGATGATCTCGTTTCCTTAACACACCCCATTATAGTTTTCCTCTGTGGAATCATCGGGATGGAAATTCATTCCTTCTTGCGATCCCATCGACGAATAGAGTAACACCTTACGATCAGTGAATATTACGCGTCCGACTTAGATTTTGTGAGCACGTTCATCTATCATCCCGTCGACCGCGCATTCGTTATTGAACCTAGGATCATTGTCATTAGTTTCTCGAGTATCTAATTACCACTACTACTTGTCCAGTTTTATGATAATCGTATTTGCACTAGTCAATGTCTTCTCTATTGCATAATGACAATGTGTAATCCAAATGGATATTCGTTTCACGGCCCTAACCCTAATTCTAATGTAACCCGATATATATAAGGTTTTGTAGGCTGAGCAGCCTTTGTAGTTAGCAGGATGGTCACCTTGACAGTGGATGCACTTCGCTGGGGTTTCCGGTGATTTAGTGCACTGGTCAGTGGGGTGTGCCTGCACATTTAACGCAGCGGAAGGTATGGTTGCAGTATTTCTGCGTGTGACCGTACCTTTGGCACCTTTTACATTGCACTATCTCTTTCTTAACAAGCGGTGGTTCGAATTTTACTATTGAGTTCATTATACGTCTGATGTTGTGTATTTCCTTATTGTTAGGCTTTTGTTTTATGTCAATAAAATATATGCATAACGGGTCTTTCGAGATTCTATGCCTTATGTTGCTAACATTGATTACTTCGTGGCCATGTTTTAAGAGTTCGAATTTCAGTTCATCTATGTTTGCTGAGTGATGGATGTTGCGTAGAACCACTCGGGAAGGTCTTTCGTGTTTAAGCTGGCATGTGTGGAAGTTGGCGTTCATGATCTTTAGTAGTTTTGTGAGTCTTCTATATGCGTCAGGGTTTGTCGGCAGGATTTTTACTTTGTTGTTGTTTGTTTTTAAGTTGTAGTCCTCTTTGCAAATATCTCTCTCTATGAACTTAATCATTGTTTGTATGTCGATGACATCATCAACAAATATTGGTGGGGGAGGGGAATTTCTTTGGGTGTGTTGGTTTGTTCTGCAATCTGCAATTTCCATGGAGTCGTTTGTGGATTCCAATATGGCGTATCTGTTGTATATGGTTACTTGGTTTGTTGATTGTACGTTCTGGGTGGCGTTTGTGTTTATCTTTGATGCTTCCATTTTTCGCTTTTTAGAGTTTTGGCGTCATTAGTACGGGAGGATCTGTTGCACTTTTGCCACGGAGGAGGTAGCGCGGAGCAATTGTGGATTTGCTCAGGAGAGCCTGGTCGTGATTCCTGGGCCATCATCGAGGTAGTTAATTCAAGTTGAATAACTAGTCGAAAGGCTATAATGCTAGGATTCGGGTTGAGGTTAGGAGCGTAGCAATTTTTCTCTGAAAGATAGGAAACACTTGGCTGTGTTCACTTTCGAAGGATGGGCGACACGTGTTGTTTTACGAACTTCACAGAGCACTAGACACACGGCTGCACGCTTCGGCACTCAACAGCGAACTGCTTTATATATAAAACTTGCTTTTTAGCGTGGAGAAATCTCCATGGACACCCCGCTGCTTTTCTGAGAAGCAGGAGTGCCCCGGGTCCTTTTGTGAATTACGGCCGGTGCATCCCCGCGCGTCTGCTCCCATTATGGAAGCCTATCCGTGTCAAGCTAACTTGGACGTTAGGAGAAACCATTACTCCTAGTGCCACCACTCCCTGGATCATCGTTTCAAGTTCGCGGAGGCCCCAGTGCCTCCCAGGTATGATGACCCTTTTATGTCATCGTATATGTGAGAGGGAGTCCACCACGGTTCCTCCAAGCTTTCCAACTTGGGAGGACCGCTTCAACTGCTCGGTGCCCTCTTTCTTTCTCGACCAGCCGGAACCGCCACCGGTCCCACGCCTCTGCTTCCGCCACCCTCTGAACGTCTCGAGCCGTCTGTTCGGCAGCATCGTTCCCCGAGCCAGTGCTTTTAGGCGCTTATTAGATATAAAACTGCACAATTATCTGTGTCTCTTGAGAATATCGTATTCCTCATACCTTCTAACGTAATGACAAATAGGACAATTGCAGTACTAGCTGGAAAATTAGAGTTCCGGAAATTAAGGAATTTCCTTTAAGCAAGTCCTTTAAGGATTAAAGGAATTAAATACCTATTAAAGGCATTCGTACTTCGTCGAAAAACGAATTGATCATGGCTGAGTATTGCCTACATCTGATGCAGTTATTCGGTGATACACCGAAACTACCCGATCCGGCGCTTCTCTGTCTTTTAAATAACGGTCGGCTAAGTAAAATCGGCTTCTGATGTTTAAGGCACGGTTTATTGCTATGTAAAAAGTCATTCTCTCGCGCCCAAATAACAGCCATTTCCTAAAGGATGACCCACTATCCTCCTCTAAGCTAAACAACGTATTCATCAGTATTCAATGTAATCTCGGAATGTTGTGTCCGAGTGCACCGTGCAGTTAGTCGAACCATCCACATTTCGAAAGTATAATTCGATATCATTTTGTTCGGAGGAATCTCAAAAATCCAGCGAAAACAATCTTATCACAATGAAATAAAAAATATAAAAAGATTATTTTTCTTATTTCAACAACTTATCAATTGCGTTATGGCCGAAACAGATTATGAGGAACAGTGCAAACTACTTTGAGCGATCACTTCTATAGAGAGGTTGGGATAGTTTACATTCATTTGAGGTTTAAGGACATTCGTGTTTGCATTGTGTTTACATTCTCACTGGAATTTAGCTTTTTTGGCATTTAATGATAGGATCGAAACTTCCCCCTTCAAAGTTTGATGGCTCTAAAAAGGACCGATTATTTCATTCGATTGTCAAAACAGATAAGGACCGATAACTTACGACTAATCCATATTTTGCAAGAAATAATTATAAATATTGTTGAATATACCATCCTTGAATTTGAATACATTTATTAATTTTCTTATCGTATTTTTAGAAGCGCTCACTAACATCTCCTCATTTACCTTTTACACGCCTTCGATGTTCCTCTTCAGGCTTGTCGATAGGCCGTGGTTTTGTTTTAGGCACATCTCACGCTTTAACATCTCTGATGGCGTCAAAACGCCTGATACTGCATGCTACAGTCCTCTTGACATGATTTTATTTTCAAAAAATTCCAGCATCTTCCTCATCGACCACGCTGTATGCGCTGGTACTTCTGTTGTATCCAGCAAGACTTTTTGTGCTCTCCAAGCAACGAAATTAATTACTAGATAATGTTTTGGAAAACTCCTGGCATTACGGTATTTCTAGGGAAAATTTTCTAAGGAAAATCGTTGTATGTCTTCGCTATATTGTGCACCATACACATATCTTAACTGAATATAATGACTTGCCTCAAATTTTTCGAGAATTGAATGTGGCCACGTTCGATAATTCTGAGAGTTAAGATGCCCGTGTAAACGAAATCACGTCTAAACTGGTCACTGAAAAATATCACGACATTCTTTTCCTCTAAATACTTGAGATTCATTGACAATGCCACTCTTTTGTTCTATGGTTCGGCTCTTGAAACTGATGTAATAACTTATGGAACAATATGGGTGCATGTATTGCAGCTTCTGCGATGTCCTCAGTTCCTCCTGCAATATCTTCAGAACTTCTTCTACTCGTTCTTGTGAGTACAATTCCAGTTTTCCTAAATCTTCATATGGTTTTAAAAATCGTAGTTTTACTCAATAGAGTTATTGTTACAATGCTCAGTAACAGTGAAAATAACGCGAATGCGGTAGAAGTAGAAAGTAAAAGTTATGTAGTGGTTAAACGCAGAAAAATCGCAACGAAAGTTTTGTGTGCTTGCTGTTTGAACAAATAGATCAGAATACATCAAAGTGTCTCAGGAGGAAAAATAGATTAGGATATAGCAAAATGAGATATTTGTAAACAAATATTAAAAACCAAATTCGGCAATACTAGTAGATATACGAAACATTTAAAGTCGCAACACCCGACAATAGCTATCTCTACAAATAATACACAACCGACAAGGGATTCAAATACTGTTATGTCATTACCTGCAAAGCCCCCAAGAACAATAGCATTACGCGCGCAATTTCATGCATGACTGCTTTAGATTTCCAACCATCTTCTATGGTTAATAATAGAAGATTCTAAGATCTAATGAATGTTGTCGAACTTCATTATGAAATACTGTAAATTCGACCGATCTTGGGGAGACGCGATTGCGAGGAAGCGCGTCAACGGGAGTCGTAAATTCCAGTTACGATTCTAAGAATCGACACTACGAATAGATCGATCCCCTGATTTCCGTTAAGATAATGGGGGTGGTTGAGTTGGTATAACGCTGCGATTAACAGTGTTTTAAAATATGTATTTCCAACAACCTTGTACAACAACACAAGTTAGTACCTCCGCTGCTTAAGATATAGGTGACGAAGAAATGGATTGCTCTGATATGAGAGAATCCGGGTAGATATGTTGACTGATCTGAAGACCGAGATTGTGTACGGGTAGTTGGGTGGTCTTCGAAGAAGTCTTGAGGGTTGAGAGTATTCGAACTGAACTGAACTGGAACTGAACTGAACTCGTCGTGTAAAGCGCCGACACATAATACAGCATGGCTACGTCGTACCGCCGCGTATCGGTACCTTTGCCTAACATATCATTACAAAAATTCGCCGTTTATTGTGAATATGTACCTAAAACTGTATTCTTGGGCTCAATAAACAACTTTAAATCTCTAAAAAAAAATATATATATAATGAGAAAAATCAAATGCATACAAATATTCTACGCTGTATGATATTTTTATGTTGTATATTTTTTATAGTTATGTAGAGGTTGTTTAGTCGTGTTCAACTCACGTCGGAGTTACCAATTTGTAGAGGTTTATGTGTAGAGGGCGGTTGGTCGGTGAGGTTTAATGGACGAGATTGCTCGTTGTTGAAACCGTCGAATATATTTAAAATGATAGATTAGTATACAGATAATGCTCGCAAAGACGCTCGTACTAACTGATTCGCTGAGACAGTGTATAAGTCGTAAAATAGGATCGCTATTGACTCGTTAATTAAATCGCTGATAATTCGTTGATAACTGGTTGATAACTGATCGACAACTGACTGTAACTCTTAGATAACTCGTCGAACTGTGTCGCACGCGATCGACAACTGACTGTAACTCCTCTCCTTGCGATCGCGTCCGTTTATTTATACTGGTCGGGAGAGAACCGGAAAATTCGAATTCGTCTACGTTTCACGGTTGTATGTAGCGGCGACATTGTTTTGTCCGGAGTTTATTTGTTCTTACATTACTTGTAACCTAAGGGTCTTGATACTCCAAGGCAAAACAACAACATGATTTGAATTGTTCTCTAAATCATGTGCCGCTACAGTTATATTTCTCCTTTTTGACTTACTGAATTGTATGTTATTTATGGACAATAATCTTTTTTTTTTTTTTTTTTTATATTTTACGTGGAGAAAATCCGCACGGACGCCAGGCCCCTTCTGGGGAAAGCGGCGTGGTAGTGTCTGACTCCAACCGACTAAAACCTCCACGATAACCGTCCCGGCTGACATCGAGAGAGGCCCGGAAACCGCTGTGAGCGTCGCAACGGGGCCTCCCCCGCGCGCCTAATACCACCGCTAATGGAGCGGTGTGTGACCATTGTCACACCCCGCGTCGTCGCTGGGGCCACCGTGCCAGGCAGCCCGGTTCCCCTACCGGACTGCTTGGTGGCCCCGAGGCGCTGAGCCGCCAAGCGCCCAAGCCCGAACCCCACACGGGGGGCGCGGCGGGCCCAGCGCGCTTCGCCAACGCCACACGGAGTCCCAGGCGATCACCCACCCAAGTACTATCCGTGCCCGGCGCTGCTTAACTTTCGTGATCTGACGGGAACGAGTGCACTCAGCGCGGCCAGGGCGTTGGCCATAGACAATAATCTAATGCAACAGCATCCACTATTGATGGGTGGACGTAGCGCAGTGTACGAAATTATTTTTCATTATCAGCTGCACATTAACAGCTTAAGGGCAGCATAAAAAAGTTTGGAAATTCGTCGATATATATTAAATTTGCAATATTTACAAGCAGCCCGCATGTGTACACATACCCATACCAGATAACCGCTGGGGTTTTAAATATGAACAAAACAATCTTTTTATATTTATTTTACACATTGCTCACAAGTAGCAGTCAAGTACACATTACAAAAACTTCTGTACTATAAATTACGTATTAATAATAAATTACGTGGTATAAATATAATAAATTACGTAATATAAATTGCGTAAGAAATGAAGAACAATAGGAGATTTTTCTCCATTTTCCCACTGCCTGAAGAAGATTTGCACAAACATAATTATTACTAAACCAAAATGCATCACATCTATAATTTATACAGGAAATAGATGCACAATGGAATTCTACACATACCATGCTTCCAAAATTGATTATGTATGTGTGGCGGATGAAAGAGTTTTGCGTTTACGTTTCGTCCCGGGACTACCGGTGGACTCGTCAGTAAGGCTATGCCCGGTAGTCCCTGCCTTAGACGTAGAGGGAGTCTCGCTAGGTGCGGTATTTGTATAAATCGCCTATATATTCGACCGCTAGCGAGACAGACAGACAGACTCGTTGTCGTCGTAGCCCTCTAGTGTTGGCGGTTGGTACCAACGGATCGCCCGGGAGGTGTTGCGCCGCGTTGATGCCTTCGACCGGTCGGCGTCCCGTTGATACCGATCGACACATATGTGTCTTCCTAAATCAATTAATGACAATATGTCAAAAAATTTAAACGAGATGGGAATGGGATTTAATCCGGCAATAGTCAATGTACTTGAATTGGTAAAAGAAGCTATGAACATAATTATCGGAATGACAAACTAGACATTACCTCAGTATATTCCACTATATATGGGACACGTAAATATAATAACAGAGGAACTGTTACGCCACGAGGTTTACCAAGGGCTGTATTTCTAACCGTCGCTCACGGTCCTACAGTGTCGTAGGCAGATCGTCTTATCTGCCCGACGGAACATATACAATGCATCGACGAACGTGTAACGTCGCTTCATATTAGAGGCAGGATGTATGCAGGTCTTCAGTCCGTACCCTCAATTACCCCAAAGACCCACCATAAACCTAAACTTTTTAAGTTTATTATTTCTGCTCAATGCAAAAGGAGCCAAAGGTACGGCCACACGCAAAAATACTGCAACCATACATTCCGCTGCGTAAAATGTGCAGGTAAAAACCCCGCTGACCAATGCAGTAAACCACCGGAAACCCCAGCGAAGTGCATCCATTGTCAAGGTGACCATCCTGCCAAATACAAAGGCTGCTTAGCCTACAAAACCCTGCAAACAACCAAGTACCCTAAACTCAGAGCCAAAGAGACAACCAATCAAACACCCAGTCCTCCTAAATTCACTACTACTTCAATCTCCTATGCTCAAGCAGTACAAGGAAACCAAAATAATCCGAATAGCCACAGGGACCTTTCTCAAAATAGTGTACCCAATTCACAAAAGACAGACAACGTCTCTAAACTTGAAAAGCTAATAGAGAAACAATCGGAGCAAATAAATAATTTGCTATCGCTACTAACACTCATCATGGATAAATTAATACGCCCCGACGCAAAATAAAACCAAGACGCATAGCTCTTTGGAATGCCAACGGTCTAGCGCAACACAAATCTGAACTAGAACTCTTCCTAAAACACCAGCAGATCGACGTAATGCTCGTATCGGAAACCCACTTCACCGACAAAAACTACCTGAGAATAAATGGTTACAAATTCTACCATACCCAATTCCCCAGCGAAAGGCCCACGGCGGCACCGGAATCATAATTAAATCAAGCATTAAGCACTACGAACTTCCATCATTCCAGAAAGACTACCTCCAAGCAACAAACGTAGCAATAGAAGACTGTCATGGTACAATCACCACTTCAGCAGTACACTGCCCTCCCAGACACTCCATCGCCAAAGAAGACTTTGATAACTTCCTGGGCACCCTGGGCAATAGATTCATAGCTGGAGGAGACTATAACGCCAAACACACCCAATGGCGCAGCAGACTGGTTATAGTAAGAGGCAGAAACCTCTTAAACAGCATAATAACCAACAACGTCAACTACCTTACCACATACGAACCCACATACTGGCCCACTGACACTAACAAAATACCCGACCTTCTTGACTTCTTCGTAACTAAAAATATCCCATCAAGACACGTCCAAATCAACTCCTCGGCTGATCTCGCCGTGATAGCAACAGTCAGTTCAGCAATTATCGAGAATACACCTAATGGCTCCATTCACAACCAACACACCAACTGGCAGCTCTTTAGAGAAGTCTTTACTCACTCAACTTCAGCCTTAACTTCACTAAAAACCAAGGAAGAAATCGAAGCAGCGACGGAATACTTAAACACGAGCATAATAAACGCTATCCGCCTCTCCACACCGACAAAGACGTCTATCAGCAAACATGAATATCCCCATTAAATATTAAAAAAAATAGCAGAAAAACGTAGACTGATAAGAGTATGGCAGACCCATAGAACACCGGATGACAAACGCAAACTAAACAACGCAACTAGAAAGCTATCCAAAACCATAAAAAATTACAAAACTGACTGTTTTCATAAATATCTCGCCAGTTTGTCCCCCACAGCTGACTCCAACTACTCACTATGGGAGGCCTCCAGGAAACTCACGCGCCCCCCACAAATAATCCCCCCAATCCGCCGTCCGCATGGTGGATGCGCGCGTAGTCCTACAGAAAAAGCCGATCTGTTTGCTAAATACTTGTCTAAAGTATTCAAACCCCATTCCTCCAAAGCTGCCGCGGACATTACTGAATACCTGCACTCTCCCTTCCAAATGTCTCCTCCTATTGAATCCTTCACTTCTGCAGAGATTATAGAATCAATCAGTCGCCTAAATGCCAAGAAAGCAGCAGGGCACGACCTAATAGGCAATAAAGCAATCAAGGAACCTCCCATAAAAGAGATTGCACTCATCACATCGATTTTTCACGCTATTTTTCGCCTTGAATACTTTCCTAAGGCCCGAAAATCGCACTGATTACTCTCATCCCTAAACCCAGAAAAGCGATATATGAAACTAGCTCCTATCGCCCAATTAGTCTTTTATCACCCTGTTTATACTATTCGAGAAGATGCTAACGATTCGACTCCTTCCACTCCTAGAGGATTTGAAAGCACTCCCAGATCACCAATTCGGCTTCCGAAAACAACATTCAACAGTAGAGCAAATCCATCGCATAACCCACATTATCAGCCAAACCCTTGAAAAAAAAAAATATTGCTCAGCCGGTATTCCTAGACATTCAACAGGCATTCGACAAAGTATGGCATGAAGGGCTACTATACAAACTTAAAAAATCCTACCACACACCTACTACTCCATCCTAAAGTCCTACCTAACCAATGGACAATTCATGGTTAAATGCTTAGACACCACTTCCACAACATTCCCAATAGAATCTGACATACCCCAAGGTAGTGTCCTCGGACCCCTGCTGTTCTCCATCTACACTGCCGATTTACCTATATCAACAGAGATAACGATAGCAACATTTGCTGACGACACAGCGCTATTAGCTTCCCACACAGACCCGGTAGTTGCTTCATCCACTCTCCAGCGATGTCTTGACACTATGGAAAAGTGGTTTCATAAATGGGGCTTCAGAATTAACGAAAAAAAATCCTCACATGTAACCTTCACGCTCCGAAAACAAATCTGCCCCCAGATCACCATCAACAATACAACAATTCCTAGCAAGGACACAGACAGATACCTGGGCATGCCCCTGGACAGGAGACTAACCTGGAATAACCACATCACAGACAAAACGAAGCAACTAAAGGACAAATTAAAAAAATTCTATTGGCTCTCGGGCAGACGCTCCAAATTAAACACACAGAATAAAATACCCTCTATAAGACCGTAATAAAACTTGTCTGGACCTACGGATTCCAACTATGGGGAACAACAAGTAATTCCAACATTGAAATACTTCAACGCTTCCCATCGAAAACGCTAAGATCCATTATAAATGCACCCTGGTATGTCACCAACGAACTAATACATCGCGACCACAAGATACCAACAGTCAAAGAGGAAATAGCAAAATATAGCAACAGATATAACAAAAGAGTCAACAAACACCGAATCCCCCTAATTACTGGACTACTTGATACGTCGGACCAGATCCGCAGGCTGAAGAGACTCTACCCGCTAGACCTAAACGCTAGATTCAATTAGTTATTTAAATTAAGTAATATTTACTTATTTAAAACACTTACCTAAAAATTATACTTATCTATAATAAGTATTAACATATTATAAATAATTAGCCATGTCACTGCGCCACGCGAGAGAAAATTACTGAAAATTCTCAATGCGAGAATTGATTGTAAATTTTAATAAATAAATAAAAAAAAAGTATTTAAAGCAAATAAGCGTTTATAAAGAGAGAGTAAGAGTGTGTGTGTGCGCGTGCGCACGCGTGTGTGTATGAGAGGGAGAGGATAAGATAGAAAACAATTAGTGAGCAACGCGAGTAGGTAGTCCAACGCAATCAAATGGAGTAGGCAGTACGCAATAATTATAATTATAAAAATAGTTACAATATAGACAAATCTTTATGTTGCATGAATTCGTTTCGATTCTTATACATTATGTGTATATTATATTATAAATATTCCTGAGTTACTAAAAAATTATGGATCGTATTGGTATTTCCTATTTGAACAACACGTAAATTTTCTTGAACGATTTTTGTCGTCTCCGTTGACCTTCGCAGGTTGTTTTCTTAAACTTTCGTCGCCTGTGTCACGTCGATTCGGGGTAATTTCACGTTCCGCAAGTAAGGTGAGAGATTCGTACTTCAATTATGAACGTTATTACAAAATTTATTAGAAACTGACAGAGTAAAGATACAGAATGTTTTAATAGAACAGAATCGAATCGAGTACTGACTTGGGAGGTATTTTTATATCAAGAATTTGGTTCCTGTGGAGGGGTTATAGCTGGATGCCGGATGCATAGGGATTCCGTTACTGCTTAGTTACTGTTTCGATGGCTAAAGTATGTGAGATATAATTACGCTTTCGCTGCATTCCAACGGTCGCCTTGACATTCCCCCCTCTTTAGCTTCGCTTTGCTCCGCTAAAGCGTAAGGCTCTGGTGGGGCTTCCAAGTTGAATGATCCCCTCATCTTCGTCTTCGGTGATATTTTGGAAGGTGACCGTCCTTGGTACTGTTGATGTTTGATCGATCCTGTTTACGCGAGCGGTAGGGCAGAGTATTTTGATACATACATTTTTAGGAAGTGATCGGCGTAGACATTCGAAAAGTTTACATTTGTACATTTTTCGCAGGAATAATAATATAATGGTTTTCCGTCTGCAAAGGTACGAACGTCAATTCTTCCAGCTTGAAGACAGCAGTCGGGCAAGTTTTGACTGTCTGTCGATTATTAATTGATTCTGATCTGCATTCAGGTGAATTGATTCTATTGTGACTCGGTTGAGTTCTTTTACAAATATGGATGATTGCTGTTCGTTTACAATATTTTTTTAAGTAGTGACTATCGGCAAAGGTGTATTGTTCTGAGTCGGTTAGTATCAAGTCAGTTTCTATTACAGGCGCAATGAATACAGAGTTTTGTTTAGAAGGTATCGGATAAATTTTAGTTATTATGATGATCCATATTATGGTCTTCTTCCGGAAAGGTAGGGTTTTAGCCTGTTACCGTGGATTCTTTGCGTGTGACCATTGGAATATTTGATAAGATAGGTGGGTGGATTGGATGAGAGGATTTCTGCAGGTCCTAGCCATTCGTGGTCTAGTTTGTTAGTTTTGTGATCGTTATGTACCCATACTTTATCTTTAACTCGGAATATCGTCTGTGTTTTAATAATTTTTCGTACTTGATCTCTTTGATATCGCTTTTTGTTAGATTCGGTAATTTGTCTTGCTTTAGCTATATAGGCTGTTACGCCGCCTAAAACATCTGCACGCCAGCACTCGCGACTGGACAACAAACGGCCTGCGTAACGTCACTTCGACTCTCAATAAACCTAATGTTACGACGCGTAACACTCTACCTGGACCAGGTCATACAGCGCGGGCCGGACGGACACCAGACGTCCGCTCATCCTAACGGCACACCCTTAATAGCCATAAGTCCCCGTTATAAATCCCAATAATTTGCCTGCTCAGGCCCCTCAGACCGAACAAACATCGTTTACTAAATTACCTTCAAAGGACTATTGTTTACCACGGCCGGGCACGGAAAATTTGGGATTTCTCACGTACGATGCTTCCTAATAGCAACTTTATATCGGTGGCAATTAAGAACCTTCCAAGGTCCAACAACCTTCGTCTTCCTAACTCACAACTAATCCTATTTGCCTCACTCTCTTAGGCAAATTCGTCACCAACAAATCGGATGGTCCCGTGCGCTAGCCACACCCATCCTTAGCTTTCCTCCGCGACAGCGTCGTCACCGAACGCTACTGATCCTTCATCCTTCGGACAGTCAACATCCTTCGACCGGGAATACACCCGAAAGTGAGTCTAACGCGAACTCCTAACAAAAAAGCTCACTGCTCCTATGACCTCAGGAGAGTCAAGTCTTCCTCTACTACTCCATACATTATAGTGCTAAGTCCACTACCACACTAAATTCAAGTGTAAGAGCCCTGCTCTATCGAATATACCTTTCTCACCTTCGTGCGGTCAGTTGTTATTTATACATCTCTACTTAACAGTGTAATCTAAGTGTTGGAAATACATAATTTATAATTCTGTGAACCACAGTGTTATATAAACTTAATCACCCCTTCTTATCTCAACGGAAATTAGGGGATCGATCAATTCGTGGTGTCGATTGCTATAATCGTAACGGGAATTTACGACTCCCGTTGACGTCTCTACTCGCGAACGTCTCCCCGCGATTGGTCGAGCGTACATGGTCCTTCGAGCCGGATTTTGTGCCACTGAAAGGGAGCACTGACCAGTGACTATACAGTGCCAAATGAAATCCATATTCCAACAACTTAGTCAACTGTCCAGAGGAACCGCCATCGGAAAGGAACACCTCCTTCGCTCAGCATCTACACGAGCTCACGCCACACCGTAACGAGTAGCAACCGAACCCCAGATCAACACCCATTTGATCAAGGTAATCTCGTTCATTGCATTCTCTTCACGAACGGCGATACTAATGGAGAAAATAGAAAAAATTACCTCCTTGCGTCGGAGACGAGGCTTTCAAATCGGTCTATTTACCAATCTATCGAAACGACTCGATGAATATGAGAAAGCTAGACAACCGAACAAGGCCCATTTAAAGAACTGTATGACACGACTCGAAGACACGTGGAAGCAATATCGGCTGCTTCAAGAGGAACTAGAAGATTTAGGCGAGCTAGACGACGCGCGCGTGTCCGAAATAACTGACACATATTTGGATCTGTCATCCCGAATAGCCACTCTCATGGATGACACACCAGCATCGGCGCCGAAATCACCAAGCGGCGAGTCATCCAATGTCGCCGAGCCGACATCAATTAAACTGCCGGAAATTCACCTGCCCCAATTCGACGGCGCCCTCGAGAACTGGACCTGTTTCTACGACACATTCTCATCCACAGTGGACCGCAACGAGAGTTTGACGAAGATCCAAAAGTTCCAGCATCTACGCTCATCTATAACTGGACGGGCCGCACGGAGTATCCAATCATTGGAACTCACAGAGGCCAATTACCCCATCGCGCTTAACACACTGAGGGAGAAATTCAATCGCCCCCTCCAGATCTGCATGCGTCACTGGAATTTGATGCGCAATTATCCGGAGATCAAAAAGGAAACTCCAGAAGCCCTAGAGGATCTGCTGGAAACCATCAGCGTAAATCTAAAGGCGCTCGAGAAGCTAGGGGAACCCGTCACATCAAATATAGCGATTATCGAATTGCTCGCGTCAAAATTGCCTTCGTCCAGCTTGCGTAAATGGCAACGTACGCTGCCAAGCCAAGAAGTGCCATCTTATCAGCACCTGATAGACTTTCTCAAAACACGGGCAAACGGGAATCAATACCTCTCTAAACCAAAGGAGGCAAAAGGGTCAACCCACAAACATCACAGTCACCGACCAACCATACCGCATGGACGAACCTTCGCCACAACCAGCAGAACGCTGGTGTGCCCGACCTGCAGCGGAACTCACGAGCTGAGACACTGCAGAATCTTCAAGGCCAAGTCAGCGACAAAACGTATTCAACTCGCGAAGAAAGCATCGTTATGCACAAATTGCCTAAGTAGCGGACATTCACTGACACAGTGTACAGCGGGTTCGTGTCGTACCTGCGGGCGACGACATCATACTTACCTACACCGCGAACACACACAGGCAGGTTCAAGGTCGTCGAGCGGTCGATCGTCGAGCGGTCGATCTTCGAGCGGTCGATCTTCGAGCGGTCGGTCGTCAAGCGGTCGGTCGTCAAGCAGTCGGTCGTCGGGCAGTCGGTCGTCGGGCAGTCGGTCGTCGGGCAGTCGGTCGTCGAGCAGTCGTTCATCGAGCGGTCGTTCATCGAGCGGTCGGTCGTCGGGCAGTCGTCCATCACACAAACGAACCTCCACGAGACACTCGCCATCTGGATCATCGAAGTCACAATCGTCCCACAAGTCGAGACGTACATCAGATACCTCACAGAAACATACACCTTCGGCTCAAGGAGACACGAAAGTTCATGCATCGTGTGAGTTATGCGCATCACGGACCAAGGACACTGCCCCAACCTCCTCGTTCAAAGTCCAACCAGAGCAACACTGACTATCTGAGGCCACGACAGCAAAGGAGATCAGCCTAACAAACACATCTCCACACACCCCTCTGCATCATGACCTGCTGGTCACGGCACAGATCAAGGTTTTGAACAAACAGGCTCAACCAGATCCAAACGAGTCCGAACTTCCACACGGAGCGAAGGAAGTCACCACCGACGCACCTGACTCCACAGCCAGAATTTGATCGGTGCCCTCTCAACGGGGGGAGGATGTTACGCCGCCTAAAACATCTGCACGCCAGCACTCGCGACTGGACAACAAACGGCCTGCGTAACGTCACTTCGACCCTCAATAAACCTAATGTTACGACGCGTAACACTCTACCTGGACCAGGTCATACAGCGCGGGCCGGACGGACACCAGACGTCCGCTCATCCTAACGGCACACCCTTAATAGCCATAAGTCCCCGTTATAAATCCCAATAATTTGCCTGCTCAGGCCCCTCAGACCGAACAAACATCGTTTACTAAATTACCTTCAAAGGACTATTGTTTACCACGGCCGGGCACGGAAAATTTGGGATTTCTCACGTACGATGCTTCCTAATAGCAACTTTATATCGGTGGCAATTAAGAACCTTCCAAGGTCCAACAACCTTCGTCTTCCTAACTCACAACTAATCCTATTTGCCTCACTCTCTTAGGCAAATTCGTCACCAACAAATCGGATGGTCCCGTGCGCTAGCCACACCCATCCTTAGCTTTCCTCCGCGACAGCGTCGTCACCGAACGCTACTGATCCTTCATCCTTCGGACAGTCAACATCCTTCGACCGGGAATACACCCGAAAGTGAGTCTAACGCGAACTCCTAACAAAAAGCTCACTGCTCCTATGACCTCAGGAGAGTCAAGTCTTCCTCTACTACTCCATACATTATAGTGCTAAGTCCACTACCACACTAAATTCAAGTGTAAGAGCCCTGCTCTATCGAATATACCTTTCTCACCTTCGTGCGGTCAGTTGTTATTTATACATCTCTACTTAACAGTGTAATCTAAGTGTTGGAAATACATAATTTATAATTCTGTGAACCACAGTGTTATATAAACTTAATCACCCCTTCTTATCTCAACGGAAATTAGGGGATCGATCAATTCGTGGTGTCGATTGCTATAATCGTAACGGGAATTTACGACTCCCGTTGACGTCTCTACTCGCGAACGTCTCCCCGCGATTGGCCGAGCGTACATAGGCGTTATGTCGATTTTTCCAGAGGTTAAACAATTGTTCTCTAGTTAGGCTAGGAGTGGTTGATATTGAGGATGGCATGTTAGCTTGTCGTCCAAATGTTAATTCGAATGGGGTATGTCCGGTCGTCTCGTGTACTGAAGTATTATATCCCATGCATATTAATTTTAAGTTTTCATCCCAGTCGTTCTGTCGGTCGGTCGTACAAGTTCGAATAAGGTCCTTTATTACAGCATGCGTTCGTTCAAGGGATCCGTTAGATTGTGGATGGAAGGAAGTGGTTTTTATATGTCGGATTTTGAAAGCCTTTTCAAATGTGTCCATCAATTTACATACGAAATTTCGTCCCATGTCCGTGAGAATACTTTTTGGTGCGGAAAATATATACACATAGTGATCCAAAAGTTCGTTAATGATTGAGTTGGCCGTTTGGTCTTTTAAGGGTATGAGGATGAGATATTTGGTTAATTGATCTTGGATAGACAGAATAAACTGATTGCCCCGCTTGGTTTTGGTGAGAGGTCCGAATATGTCCATTGCGATTTTGTCATTAGGATTAAGGGGTGTGTCAGTCATTATAGGTTGTTCTTTGGCTCTGATACGATTTAGCTTTTCTTGTTGGCAGGTTTCGCAGTTTTGTATGAATTCTGTAACGTCTTGTTCTAGGTTTGTCCAGTGATGGTGCTCTTGTATTCGTTTCACGGTGCGGTGTATACCTAAGTGTCCTACTATTTCGTTATGATTTTCGCGTAGTATCGTTTGTTTTTGTTCGTTATCGTAGTCTACTGGCGGATCTTGTCCAAATATTAATTTAATTTGAGGGAATCTAGTTGTTAGAAACCTCAGCATGAGTTGAATATTTACCTTTTCTAACGTGCTGAAGCTATTGTCGTTTATTCCTATTTGTAAGCGTCCGGTTCGATGTTTAATAAAGTGTTTGATTAATTGACGCAACCAATGCTGTTCGTTAAAGTCTCCTAGTTCGGTCTTTGTAATTTGTTTAAAGTGTGATCTGTTAGGTTTTTGAGTTATCGGAGCTGGGGTGATATTGATTTTCCAGTCTATATACTCGTCATAATAGTCCGGGTTTTCTACATTGGGTTGGAGTTCTTCATTAGTGATAGGACACAATCGAGATAGAGCGTCTGCAGCCGTATTTTCTTTTCCTTTTTTGTATTCGATTTCATAATCGTACTCCTCGAGTCTTAGACGCCATCGCATAAGTCTCGATGAGGGATCTTTAACATTCTTTAACCATTTCAAGGCTTGATGATCACTTTGGATTTTAAATTTTCTACCAAGTAGGTATTGTCTTAGTCTTTTGACTGACCATACTATTGCTAATAACTCTTTCTCGGTCGTGGAATAATTTTTTTCAGGAGGGTTCAAAGTTCGGGATATATAACAGCATGGATGTCCGTCTTGGGAGAGTATTGCTCCTAACCCTTCGTTACTTGCGTCTGTTGTTAATGTGAATGTTTTGTCGAAGTCTGGATATTGTAGTACAGGGGCTTCGCAGAGTTTTTGTTTTAGTGTGTCAAATGCAAGTTGTTGTTTATCGGTCCAATGGAATGGAGTGTCCCTTTTTGTGAGATCTGTCAGTGGTTTCGCGATTTTAGAAAAATTATGTATAAATTTTCTATAATATCCAACGAGTCCTAAGAATGATTTTATGTGGGTCGCGGTTTTTGGTGTTTTAAAGTCTTTCACGGCTTGAATCTTTTTGGGATTAGGTTTTACTCCCTCTTTTGTTACTACGTGTCCTAGGTATTCCAATTCTGGTTTCAAAAATTCGCATTTGTCCGGTTGTAATTTTAATCCTAAATTTTGTAGTCTGTCTAGTATAATAGCTAGATTTCGGTTATGTTCTTGGATGATGCTCCCGAATATTATAATGTCATCTAGGTATACAAAACAGTTATTTCCTATTAACCCTCGTAGCGCGGTATCCATCATACGTTGAAACGTCGCCGGTGCGTTTTTTTAGACCGAAGGGCATGCGATTATAGTGGAAGTGACCCTGTGGGGTTGAGAATGCAGTATATTTTTTGGAATTTTGCTCCATAGGTATCTGGTGAAATCCTGACGAGAGGTCTAGGGCTGAGAAAAAATTTAGCTTTGCCTAAGTGATCGAGTATTTCGTCCGAATTTGGTAAAGGATATGCGTCTTGGTCTGTTTGCTCGTTTAATTTTCTAAAATCTATAACGATTCTCCATTTTTGTTTGCCTGATGCGTCTAATTTCTTTGGAACTACCCAAATTGGTGCGTTATATGGACTGTCCGATGGTTCTATGATTTGTTTGTCTAACATGTCGTTGATTTGAGTCTCGATTTCTTTTTTATGATATTCGGGCGGTCTATAAGATTTGATGTTTATAGGTTTGTCTGTCTTGAGTGTGATTGTATGTTCTGTCAAGTTCGTACATGGTAATGAGTCTGTTTCCATATTAAAAACATCTAAGTAATTGATGAGGATTTTCTCAAGGGATTCTCGAAGTTCTGGATCAATATGTTTGGTACGTATTATTTGTGCGAATTTATTAATTTGGCTTAGTTTATCGGGTTTCTCTATTTCGTTTGTAATGTGACAGATTTGCTTACCAGTGTTGATGAAACATACTGCTGTGGGCTTTCCTTCGATGTATTGGGTTGAAATTAAAGTTTCGCCTGGTTTTATCTCGCTATCGGTTTTCTGGAATGGTAATATAATTTCGTCTAAGGTTAGTTTATTGTTAGTGACGCTGTATTGGTACTTTGTAAGGAATGGGAGTCCGATTATTCCATCTTCGATTAGAGGAAAGTTGTTAGGGACTACGTGGAATTGATGATTTTTCTTGAGCATGGTTAAATTGCAAATTTTGTTAGTGGTATGTTTGTCATTTTCCATTAGGAAGGTCTTTGGGTTAGAGGTTTGGACGTTTAGTGAGGCTTTTTCTTTTATAAGGTTGATTCCTGCTCCGGTATCGATGAGGAATCTGGCTCTTCCTCCGTCTCTTCGTTGCAGTACGATTGATAGTAATCTTCCAGTGGTGGTGCAGTTGACTCGAGGTAAGCTTCCTCTGGGTTCTCCGTTGTTTGGTTTACTCGAGGTGGAATCTTTCCTTGGTTGGCGAATGGAAAATTTCGAGAGTAGCAGTTTTCGGCTGTGTGTTCAGTTCGTAAACACTTTGGACACTTCGGTTTCATGCGGTCGTCTAATGGTCGGCTAGGTAGCTGAGCAAAAGATTGTGGTTGTGGATCGGTAGTAGTTCGCTTGGATACTAGTGTAGCGTTGTGAGATTGATTTTTTTGGCGGTTGGCGACACGATTTGCTTCTCGTAACCATTGTTCTCTATCAGCTGCTAGTTGTTGGGCAAGGTTCAGGTTCTTTGGATCGCTAGATACTACCATCTGTCCTATCTCATATCGTAAGTTGAGCAAATAGGTTTTAAGTGCTTCGCGTTCTTCAATATCTATAGCTACGCGTCGTTCTGTTGGTGTGCGGTTTTCGTTTTGAACTGCGTAATTTAATTCGTTTAGCTGTTGTCGGAATCTGGAGTTGAAAGATTGTACACTTTCTGTTGCCCCTTGTTTTAAATTCTTTAATTTGTCCCTACAATTGCTAATAGTTGTTGGTGTTAATACGTGTTGTCTTAAGCATGAATATAAGTCTTCGAACGAGTTGATTTTTAGATATCGTATGTTTCGTTTCGCGTTGTCGGTAATCTTTTCGATCAGTATGAGATCTAATAATAACTCTCTGTCACTTGCCTTGCACCTAGCTCTTGCTTTGCGGACCGATAAAATGAAATCTTCAACGCCTACGTCATCTCGACCCCGTAGTGTCTCGATAGTTCGTATGGCCTTATCTGCTTCGAGCCCTTGATCTTCATTGTAGTTGTTTCTTGGTTTAGTCGCGGCGCGGTTAGATGCGGTTCGCGGTTTTTGTGAAGCGTTCGGTCCGTCGGTTTCGTCATCCGTTACGTTATCAGCAGCGGTTTCTAAATGGGAGTTCATTAGCGACTGGTCGGTCTCGGTATCGTATTTTATTTCCATGGTTTTTGCAAGATCGCGTATTTCTTTCGAGCGGTTTCTATCACTAGTTTCCGCAAATTCCTTTATGTTTTTAATGTTCTGATCGGTGCTATTTCTAAAGCTCTTAAACTCGTGAATTAGGCTTTCAAATTGTTCAATCAGGGTAGCGATTAGTTCGTTTTGTTTAGCCGTACTCTTGTCAGTTGGGTTCATGCTGAGAAATATGACACTTTCGGCGGAAGAAGAGTCACTATCTTCAGAACGTATTTCGGGTTTACGGTTTCGATAATGTACGAAAGCCAGCTTACCGAGATTCTTTGTAGATCCTTCTTTTGATCAAGGAGGTGACAGTGGTCCTTCGCTGTAGAATCCGTAGAGTTCCCGTTGAAGTTTCCTCTTGATGCGATGAATGGATCCTGGCAGGATCGCCAATTTTGTCACGTCGATTCGGGGTAATTTCACGTTCCGCAAGTAAGGTGAGAGATTCGTACTTCAATTATGAACGTTATTACAAAATTTATTAGAAACTGACAGAGTAAAGATACAGAATGTTTTAATAGAACAGAATCGAATCGAGTACTGACTTGGGAGGTATTTTTATATCAAGAATTTGGTTCCTGTGGAGGGGTTATAGCTGGATGCCGGATGCATAGGGATTCCGTTACTGCTTAGTTACTGTTTCGATGGCTAAAGTATGTGAGATATAATTACGCTTTCGCTGCATTCCAACGGTCGCCTTGACACCTGTTCAGCCACAGCGATTCTCATTCCCTAATATGTCTTTAAACCGTCTTAAATTAAATTCAAGCCAATTTATCGCGTTGTACGACCTTTCTCAATCAACGTAAAATGCAACATGTTCTTTTGATGATCGACTGGCGTGCTACGTTTCGGGACAAGAATTACCATCTCTATTAATTTATTGATTTTAATGAGTTCGTTCCACTCAATGGTCAATGGTTTTCTTGACAATGTTTACGTCGACATTATTTCACCGATATATGTGTTTACATTTCACATATTTCATGTCATATACATAGATATATGTATATCTCGATAATGATAAGAACAGTATGTCGATGAAAAATGATGTCGCTGAAATCAGGATGTTGGTGAAAACAGAATTGTTTTGAATATGAATATCAGTAAAAACATATATTGGTGAAGTTGTGTTGATGTAAACATCATCGAGAGAATCATTGTCCGTCCGAAGTGCGGACCTCGGCGTGTTTATGTTTTTAGTTATGACTGGTAACTCTGGTCGCTGGTCACTGTACTCTGTACATACTATCCAAATGTTATATTGAGGCGGAAAATATGTATTACTCGAACGAGAAAGCACAATATTTCGAAGGAAGAAATTCGTTATGCTTTATATACAGCTATGTACACCAAAGGCCGTTATTTACTTTAATTATGGATTTCTCCGAGTTATTAGGTATGTCGAAGAGAATCGCAGGCCAATGGGAAAGAAAAAGTAATAAAATTCTAAAAAATTTTTGTTCGGAACATAACATCAGCAAAATGAAACGTGTTACGTTATAATAAGCCCAATTTTCAATTTTCAAAGTAGTAAAAGACGCAGGTGTGTTTTTCTTATATTGTTATTAACATAATATGTACTATGATAATATGTAATATAATAAGTACTAGTCATATCAAAATATGGTACCAAATTTCAAATCGATTCGTTTATTATATTTTGCATCAGTATGTTAATTTATGCACAGGCAAAATTCGAATTTGCACAAAGGATGTTTGAGCTAATCTCAGTTTATGTTCCAAGCTTGTACACTATATTTTTATATGCAACTACAAAAAGTTATTTCATTCAGGTACATCGCTAAAATGCAGTAATAATTACTTTTGTATTATTGTAAAATCCAACAACTTTTGCATTTTACATTCTATATTGTTAAATAACCAACCATACTAACTAACCACCAAACAAACAAGGTAGTTCAGCATTTAAAGTATTTCTCTCGAAGGGATTAAAGCGATACTTTTTAATGTTTGAGTTACAAATAATAGAAAATAAAGTTCAGAATCGTTATCCAAGCACCTTTCGTGTTACCATCATAATATATACTATATACAAGATCCTTGAAAACACAAAATAAAAGTTTTTCGTCTAGAGATTCTTCCACACGCGATACTTCAGTTTGCGATAGTTGCAAAGCACCTGTTCCGTAATTGAATTTCTCATATTTAAGACATTGTATCCGAAGTTACATTCAAATATCCAAAATGAACATACGTTATAAGGTAAACCAAAATTTTTGTTCTTGTCCTGGATTGCAACAATATCATATTTGACACACCATAAGAATACGTAAAGCAGATTCTTAGAAAACTGACAAGGTTTATATGAAATTTTTGTACTGTTATGTGTACATATGTAGATATGTACACTAATGTACAATCCAAAAAGCCACCAGGTATAGTAAAATGCAAAAAAAAGTAACAAAAACACATAATATATAAATAAAAAAGCCCATAATATAATAAATATGTCGGAGTTGTAGGGATAACGGGCCTTTCTTTTGGAATTTTGGGATGATTCCCAATACTTGGTCTAAACTGTTCGCGTTATAGCTGTTCATTATAGTATTATAACAGTGGGCTTGGGGTCGAGGTGACACAACTGGTCACCGAACGTAGCAATGGTCACGGGATGAATGTTTTACTTAACAGCAGAAGTACCAATATTGAGGGACACACATTGTATTAACAAGCATGCCCCGGGGCAGGAACAATGACGGCTCTACGCGGGTTTGCCTAGTAACGGCGCCTGGAATTTTGTTAATAACCCCGATCAATACGCAATTGACAAGTGTGATCGTGTCAGTCTTTTATTCTTATGATCGCCTTGGAGAGTTTACACACAATGTCTGGTCAGTCAGTCTGAAATATACCGTACGTCACAGCTAATGTCACTTTGAGTTACAAAACATATCCAATTGTACAAAGAGTTATCCCGTTGACCGTGGATTCGTTTGAACCTAAGAACATTGTCTTTACTTTAAGAGTGTCTAATAATCACGTTTAATTGTTAAATCAACACTTGTACATATCATTGTAAATATAAACCTCTTTGAACAACTACAATGACTTGTCCTAATGAAGAAACGCAACGCGCCCCTAAAACCAGCGCCAACCCGACAAACCCGACAAATATATATATATATTGTTCAAATATTTTATGATCTCATTGTGAATGTGATTAACTTGTCAGCTAAGAATATACGACACATGATTACCGTATGTCAAAAATATGGAGTATATATATACATAAAACATTTTATATGCAGAATATATGATATACAGGGTGGTTGGTAACTGGTGGTACAAGCGGAAAGGGGGTGATTCTACGTGAAAGAATAAGTCGAAAATATAAAATAAAAATTTTTTTTCATTTTTTTTTTCATATTTCCATCGAGACAACGATCTACAGTGAGATCCGAGATCCGTTATAACGAGACGTGATAAAGTGCACGCGTACCGAGCGAAAATTCCAAGTTGATTTTCCCGAAAACAAAGCCTCAAACGAAAAATTTTTATTCTATATTTTCGACTTCTTTTTTCGCGTAAAAGCACCCCCTTTCCGCTTGTACCATCAGTTACCAACCACCCTGTATAAAAAGTAAACATAAATATCAGTTAAAAATAATCGATCTATTGCATAAGTATGATGAATAAATATCAATTATTCAAAAAATAAAATAATTGTGAAAAAGTTATGAATAAATAACAAAAATTAAATTAATAAATTATGTTTAAATGTATTGAATAATTAATTACTCACAAATATTTATTTCATTTATTAAATATCGTAACAAGTCTATTACGAATGTCTTATGTTTTTGTCAATATTATACATTTTTGCATTAAAATATCACATTTTTTATGAATGCATAAAACTGAGAAGTAAATACATATAACAATTCGAATAAAGATACATAATTGATTTAAGAAATCGATGTCATAACTATCTTTAACCCCTTATGATACATTTAAAGTTTATACCAGAAGTTCTCTTATATAACGTTACATATCTTAGATAAAGTTGTTCTACATATCTACAATAGTTTACACAAAATTGTGTAAGAATTCTAAGTTTTCTAGTTTTATGTAAGACTTTATAGGAAAATTTGATCTGTGGTCAATATTTTCTTTCGTTACTGTATACCCACTCTTTGATCAATTTTTCTCCTATAAAACACAACAAATTTGGTAAAATTGGCAAGAAGTAAGGATAGTTTACATCGACAACCAACATTATATAGCAGGTTCCTCAACCGTTTAGTGCTTAGTGGTTCCCATGCTATTTACGGCGTACTTTTTGGCATTTTGACGCATTTCCTGTACAAATGTTAAAATTTATAACAATGCTACTAAAGAAAAAGAAAAAGAGAAAAGGAACCTTGCTCTTTCGCGACGACGTACTTAATTTTATCCCGGGCACACTTTTTACAAGTCACTGGTTTAGTGTTTACGTATAGTACAAAAAGTGTGTAAGTACGTAGGATAACTACTTTTTAGAGACAGTTTTTCTTTCCGAATATTTATGGACTATGTCGGAGCTAAAATATTTACAGTGAAAAGGTCGATCAAATTCTCGTTGTTGCTAACCCAATTTACTCATGCTATATCACCTCTACTTATTTTACGTTTCTAATCCATTATACGATGAGTTTGTTCTACATTGCATAGCCTAGGATTGTTGAGCCACATTAATGGCAGAATAAACCAGTATATACATACTGAGAAATTTAAAATGTAAAATTATGAAAAATTGTAGAGAATATGGTAATTGGAGAAAAGAATAAAATTGTGTACCCAGCATAAATGGTTATAATTGCAAGAATATCAAGCTTTGGACTGATCAGACCAAAGTCAATGCTTGAATCTGATTGAAAACCTGTGGCCAATAGTGAAAAAAGCTCTAGTTGAAAGTATGCCAAGACGAATTATAACCGTTTTAAGTACAAAGGACTTATCTACAAAATATAGTATACACTATATAATATTAAGTTCGTTTAAAGTTATTATTTCGTACCTTTTCTTTGCGCGCGCATATCTATATAACTAGCAAACTAAATCGAATACAATAATATTTATACATGTTTATTACAGTAAAATAAATGTAAATTAATATATGTAAATTAAGCTTCTTTCATTCCCTATCGCGATGTTTAAATAAATTATCATTTTCAACAAAAAAAGAAAAAAAAACACTACGTTAGTTCAATTTAGCTTCTTACCATATTTTATATATTTTGACATATGATATCTATATAAAAATTCGCAGAATAAGAATGATAATTCTCACGATATTAAAATCGTTATTAGATATGACTTTTGCGCAGTGGTTATGAGCAGGATCCGCTGGTAGGTCTGAAGCGTAGCCAATGAAAGAACAGCACTAGTCCATCGTCGCAAAGTTAAATATGTTTTTCGTATTCGTATTCGAAACACGGTAGAATACACATGGTACCGAGGTTGTCGATCAAGAATTAATTATTATTAGTTATAAATGGTAAGTGAAGAATAAAATCTAATTATTAGAAACTTAACTTATAAAGTTTCTGTAAATATTTTATACGTTCATGAATTAAAGACTTTGTGTGAATTATTGTAATCGAAAAGCTTCGTTCTCTGTGTATGATGGATCATACAGCAACCAGATAGGTCATTCTACATGTAAAAGTAAGTCATAAAAGCAAAATGAGTTTTCTTATTTAGTTTTGTTATTTTTATTACGTTTTTGGTCTTGATTATATTTACAGAGAATAAACAATTCTGTAGTTATTTTTCTTAATGATATTTTCTTTGGTTACTTATGTTCATGTAAGAGAGATGGAGAGAGTTCTATTTACGTTCTAAGTCCAATTAATGAGTTTTAATTGAATGTATTGATTATATTATATTTATAGCCTTTCATGTATAAAAGTTATATTGTTCTTCCCATGAAATTATTTTGTTCTGCATAGTAATGTTTTCATCGTTGAAGGCATATTTGTATCCAAAAACAAATTGTATTATTGATAATGTTTACTAACAACTGAACAAAATCATTTATAACAGTTAGTCATAGCCAGGACGTTTAAACCTAATATTGTTTAATATTGTAACATTATTACATTATATTATTACATTATATATATTATTAATATTAATTACTTTTTGAGTCTTTTTTACATTTATTTGACTGACTATGATTTTTTAGGAAACTTTTTCAAAAATCCTTACTGCCAGAAAATGATATATGGATTTTGTAATGTTGAAGAGAACTTATTATTGGGAAAAACAAATCTGCATAAATTCTTTTCTATGCTGTTCTGGTAAGTCCTTTTTTGTAATTATGTACTATTAATTGCCATGTTCCATATATTACTTGTTGTAATTGTGAAATGCAGTATTTTGTGTAAAAAAAAATGATAAAATTCTGTTTATTTTTATCTTTTCTACTTATTATCCAAAAATTATGAATGAGAAGGATAAATTCCATTTTTGTTTAATTTTATGTACACTTATGTCAGTGTTTATGAGGATTAGTTAGATTTTATTGTAAGCCATTAAGGTTGTGCATGATTTAAATAATATACCAAGTCTTATAACTACAAAATCATGAAATATCTTTCACTCTTCGTATGTTGTGTTATATATTTTTGTATGTCAATGTAATATGGAACAAAATGTGCCATATTTGAAATTATAGTGAGAAATTATGAGATAATGTTCACCGAGGATAAGAAAAGTGGTAAAAAAATTAGTTTATAAATAATAAAATAAATTTTAGCAGTATAACTGTGATAATTAAATGTAATTATAGCGCTAATAAAATTTAAAAACGTCGTGTGAGCTATGTAATATGCTCATATTTCTCATAAAATGCATCGACAAACGTACGAGTAATACTTTTATGAGTCTATTATATACATAAAACTGTCGTTCGACTTTAAGTATCAATTAATTAATTATCGAACTAATTTATATTTAGTGCTATATGCACTGTTTAACAATTTATGTTACAAATTTTTGTTCTGTGAACAAATTTTCACTGGCGGTAGGTATACAACATTTGATTCATCGAAAATAATTTCACCTGGGACGTAAATTTTTACCGAATGATCACTAATATGGCCGTGCCTCTTGTAACAAATATGTTTAATTAATAAGAAAAACATCACGTGGATTTTATGGCTTCAAGTGATACAAAGAAGCAATATATAAATGATGTACTAAGTTTGATATATTATAATTCACATACACTTTTAAACAAGCACAGTAAAGTATATATAAACAACATTCTCTTTTTAATACATATAGATTTATCTATTAAGTGCCTTGGTATATGTTGCTATAATTTTTACATATACAGATTTAATAAAGAATTTAAAAAATCACTACTTTCGACAAGCTCACTAATTCCCGATACACATAAGCATCAAAGAATTTAAATTTTCTTATACCAAGTTATTTCGCAATTTATTTTTTATAAATTGAAATGTAGAAAAGCTTTGTCCATAGGCTGCTTCAGTTACTGATAATGTAAATAGATATTTGTATGCGAATTTCGATAAGGAGTAAGCATTTGCTAGTAAATTATATTTATCAAGCATTTTGTAGAAGCAAAAGGCACAGTCGTTGCATAACTGACATTGTTTTAAGAATTTTATTAACTTCTTCATTTTCACATTCGTATACGTCACTTTCTTCCGCTACCTTTATAGTATATGCTTCTTTTGTGGTTCTGTTTAAGCTATTCCACTGTGAATATTGAAATTATCGTACTCAGCTTTAAAAATGTCAAAACTCGCATAACTATTGACACGTAATAATTTCTTGCTCAATTGTTTAAAAGCATCTATCTTTTTATTATAGGAAAAAGTTTTGGGATCAAGATAGGCAAAGTCAGTATATAATGTTTTACCCGTTAGAAAATGACGATAAATGCTTTCGCACACGGCATCAAATATTATGTTATGCACATTAATTCGATAATTTTGAATTCCATCATTGATTACATAGTTATCTGGAGCTCCTTCTCCTATTGCACGTTTCTTCCGTTTTATTCTGGTAACAAGTAGCGATTTGTGAGTTTCTATTTTATATTCTTCGGGATATGAAAATTTACTTGTAGTCCACGTTACAAAGATTTTATTATAGTAGATTTTATTATAGATTTTATTTTATTATATATACAGCTTTTATTATATGTTTAAAATCTTTGCTATGTAATTTGAAATTTTCATATGTTTCGTTTAACATATAAGCTTTTAATAGATCCATCCCTCATTTGTTTGGAGATAAGGGTGTTGTTAATACAAATATGCGTAGAAATATTTGTACTGTAAGTATATGTAGCGGCACTCGACAGCAACTACTGTCGGACGACGGCAGCGCAGTGGTTAGCGCCTTAGGTTACGAACGTTCGGGACCCGAGTTCTCAAATCCCGGCGACCGTAGTCTGATTTTTCTTCCGCGACACAAAAATCAGAAGGAAAGCAGCAGTACCTCATCAGCCGGTATCTAACAAACTACTAACACTACACCTCATATATTTTCCTATTTTCATAGTACATTACAAAATTTCTTATTGTACCAGGTTTGCACATTGAAGTTTCTTCAACTTTTTAATGCAATTATGATGTCAACATATAAAGCAGAATTTGATTCTACAAACAAAGCAAATACTTTCTTGACGGCAACATCTTTAGGACACAATCGTGTTTTTCCTACAATTTGATAATCTGTAATATCAAGTCCGACTTCGTCGTGTCATATGTATTAGGAGTACATATTTTTTACACGTACAGTTTTATATTGCAGAAAAGTAACCAAGTATAGAATAGGACTTTGTTTTTCAAATGTTATTCTTACAAATTAATCCCAATAAATAAAATATTTATATGGGTATTCAGTAAGATATTTACGCTTCAATTTAGAACCGTTTTAAATCTCTAACATTATAAACAACTGTGAGTATTTAACTAACGTTAAAAATGCGAAGAAGAAGAGTAAATAAACTATCACTAACATTATACTTAACATTATACAGGGTGGTTGGTAACTGGTGGTACAAGCGGAAAGGGGGTGATTCTACGCGAAAAAAGAAGTCGAAAATATAGAATAAAAATTTTTCGTTTGAGGCTTCGTTTTCGAGAAAATCGACTTGGAATTTTCGCTCGGTGCGCGTGCTCTTTATCACGCCTCGTTTTAACGGATCTCACTGTAGGTCGTTGTCTCGATTGACGTTATGTCGATAAACACTTCCAATGTGACCGAAGTGTTTTCCTACCTATTAACTTACTATCCGACTTTTATCGCTATCCACTATCAGTACCTATTAGTCTACCATTATGTCTATATACAGCAATCGGGAATATACGGACATGATACTTTCGTTAGGTGCGTGTGGTGGTAACGCATCAGCCGCAACTGATCATTACTGACACCGGTATCCCAATCGTTGACATCCTGACAGACGTGTTATTCAAAGAGCAGAACGAACCCTCGGCGAATATGGTTCTTTTGAAAAACTTAGACGACATGGTGGTCGTCGACGACGCGTTAGTGTAAATGTTGAAGAGCAAATACTAAAGGATGTTTTGGGACATCCTGACATAAGTGCAAGAAACCTTTCTTTGCGGTATAATCTTAGTTGCTTCACGATTCTTAGAAGACTACACGAAAACAACTTACATGCTTATCATATCATCAGACTGCAAGGACTCATGCCTCATGATAAGATTTCGCGAAAGGCATTTTGTCATTGGTTGCTTCAACAGCATGCCAACGATGCAGAATTTCTGTTAAAAATTTTATGGACCGATGAAGCGAAATTTTCAAGGGGCGGCATGTTCAATGTCCATAACATGCATAATTGGCAAAATGAGAATCCTCACTCTGTTCTTGAAACACATTTTCAAGTAAGATGGAACGTAAATGTCTGGGCTGGCATAATCGGACATCTAATTATTGGGCCATATTTTTTCGAAGGAACTGTAACGTCAGCATATTTCGATTTCTTACAAAACAAACTACCGGAATTATTAGATGTACCGCTGATGTAGTTTCGACCAATCGCGGGGAGACGCAATCGCGAGGAGAGACGTCAACGGGAGTCGTAAATATACGTATACGTATCCCGTTACGATTATAGCAATCGACGCCACGAATTGATCGATCCCCTGATTTCCGTTGCGATAATAGGGGTGATTCAGTTTGTATAACACTGTGATTCACAGAATTATAAGTTATATATTTCCAACACTTAGATTACACTGTTGAGTAGATATAAATAGATAACAACTTATCGCACGAAGATAAGATAGATATGCACGCTAGAGCAGGGCTCTTATAATTGAATTTAGTGTATTAGTGGGCGTAGCGCTATAATATACTTAGTAGAGGAGATGTATGTTCGACAATACCGAGAATCGACTTAAATAGTTTACGTGAATTACGCTCCTCTGGCGTTGTGCTTGGACTTAAACGTTAGGCGTTAGAGTTAGACTTAGTAGTTGACTTGACCCTCCTGATGTCGCAGAAGAAGTTTGACTTGACTCTCGTGAGGTCGTAGGAGCAGTGAGGTACAGTGACGATGCTGTGTCGTAGGAAAGCTAGTGATGGGTGTGTCTAGCGCACGGGACAATCGGATTTATTCGTGACGATTTTGGCTAAGAGAGTGAGGGAAATAGGCTTCGTTGTTAATTGGTTAAACGAAGGTTGGTGGACTACGAAGGGTCTTAGCTGCCCTCGATAGAAAGTTGTTATTAGGAAGCATCGTACGTGGGAAAACCCAACTTTCCCTTGACAAGCCGTGGTAGACAATAGCCTTAAGAAATGATTCGGGAAACAGATGTTTGTTGGGTCTGAAGGACCTTAGCAAGCAAATTACTGGGATTTATGACGGGTGCTTAAGGTTATTGAGGGTACGCCGTAAGAATGAGCGGACGTCTGGTGCCCGTCTGGCCCGCGGTGTATGACCTGGTCCAGGTAGAGAGTCGCCCGGCGTAACAGCTGTGAACTAGAGGAAGTTTAATTTTTCAACAAGACGATGCACCGCCACATTTTAGTCGTCATGTGAGAGATTTTTTAAACCAACATAACCAAGGCTGGATTAGTCGTGCTGGAACAATAGCTTGGCCACCACGCTCTCCTGTCTTAACTCCGCTTGACTTTTATTTATGGAGCCATATTAAATCAATTGTCTATTCTGAAGAAATCGCAAGTTGCGAGCAATTGAAAGAAAAGATTATTGTAACCTTTCATACTTTAAAACAATCGAATACGTTAGAAAGTGTTCATAGAAATCTAATTAGAAGAGCAAAAGTATGTGTTCGGCAGAATGGGCAACATTTTCAGCAATTTTTGTAATAATAAACTTTATGATTACTTCATATTATTTCATTATGTATTCCTAATTTTCCGTTACGGCAAAAACAAACTTAAACTGCGATAATATCTATCGAGACAACGATCTACAGTGAGATCCGTTATAACGAGGCGTGATAAAGAGCACGCGTACCGAGCGAAAATTCCAAGTCGATTTTCTCGAAAATAAAGCCTCAAACGAAAAATTTTTATTCTATATTTTCGACTTCTCTTTTCACGTAGAATCACCCCCTTTCCGCTTGTACCACCAGTTACCAACCACCCTGTATATTGTATCCTGGATCATGAATGTACTCATAATATAACTATATTCTTTCAACACGTGGCCGCTATACATTTAAAAAACAAATAAAAATATTTTATCGATAATTAATTAAGGCACTTTGGTTGTATAATACCATATTTAAAACGAAGTTAAATAGAAAAATAGTTACTTACAATAGTTACATGATCATGTGTCAAACTCTGTACCAGCATATTCGCCATATGTCTAGAGTTTACACATTAGGCATATGATTCGCGCTTCTTCATGCGAGTCGTGCGAGAAACGACTTTTGCAAAATAAACATCTCTCATTCGTAGAACAGGCACTGATTGACCTATTGTAACATCAGGTTCACTTTCTATGTCAAACGGAATTCCATCTTCATCATCAAACCCGTCAGAATCATTAAGTTCTTCCTTTCTTCTCTTCTTCTTTGGAACTTCTATTGGACAATCTTTGCCACTTTCCATATCGCTGGTGACTTTCCACTTCTATTAACCTCGTTTAGTGCTCTTACCAGTTTCTCCGTTCTTCTTTCCACTATTAGTTTTACTACTGTCCCTGGTATGTCGTCCACTCCCGCAGCTTTGTTAAAATTTATCTTTTTATTAACTGCTAGCAGATCATCCTCCGTAATCATTAAATCCTTTGCCGTCGTCGCCGTTACAACCCTCATTTGCTCTACCGTTCGCCCAGTTGGCCTAGTTAGGAAGAGTTCGTCAACAATTTTTTTACTTTGTTTATTTTTGTTTAATTTTACTTTGTTTAATTTTGTTTTTCTTTTCCCGAAAACCTACGCCTTCCGTAGTCGGTTGAGTGTGGAAGATAGATGTTTAGGGGAGTGTATGCACTCCGGATCTTTAGTGCTTACTTGAAGGCTCGGACCGTGGTGATAAGGTTTACGATTCGTCGATTGGAGTATCCATATCTGTAACTAGTTAATGTAAACAATTTCCCTCGACTCGTATCAAAACCCACAGTTCCGTTGTATCCTATACCTTGTCTTTCGGCCCGGAACTTGTTCGCATACTGCGTGCTGTGACCGCTATAAATAGTAAAACTTTTTTTTTTTTTTTTATTTCATTTATTAAAATTACAAGCAATTCTCGCGTTGAGAATTTTCAGTAATTTTTCTGGCGTGGCGCAGTGACATGGCTGATTATTTATAATAAGTTAATGCTTATTATAGTAAGTATAATTTATATGTAGGTATTATAATAAGTAAATACTGCTTAATTTAGATAACTAATTGATTCTAGTGTTTAGGTCTAGCGGGTAGTGCCTCTTCAGCCTGCGAATCTGGTCCGTCGTATCCAGTAGTCCAGTGATTAGGGGGTTTCGGTGTTTGTTGACTCTTTTGCTGTATCTGTCGCTGTATTTTGCTATTTCCTCTTTGACTGTAGGTGTCTTGAGGTCGCGGTGAATTGTTTCGTTGGTTACATACCAAGGTGCATCGATTAGGGATCTTAGCGTTTTCGATTGGAAGCGTTGTAGTATTTCAATGTTGGAGTTGCTTGCTGTTCCCCATAGTTGGATTCCATAGGTCCAGATGGGTTTTATTACGGTCTTGTAGAGGGTAATTTTATTCTGTATGTTTAGTTTGGAGCGTCGGCCCGTGAGCCAATAGAGTTTTTTTAGTTTGTCCTTTAGTTGCTTTGTTTTTTCTTTAATGTGCTTTTTCCAGGTTAATCTCCTGTCCAGGGTCATGCCCAGGTATCTGACTGAGTCATTGCTAGGAATTATTGTGTTGTTGATGGTGACCTGGGGGCAGGTTTGTTTTCGGAGCGTGAAGGTTACATGTGTGGATTTTTTTTCGTTGATTTTAAAGCCCCATTTGTGAAACCACTTTTCCATGGAGTCGAGACTTCGCTGGAGAGTGGATGAGGCCATTACCGGGTCTGCATGGGTAGCTAATAGCGCTGTGTCGTCAGCAAATGTTGCTATTGTTATCTCGTTTGATATAGGTAAGTCAGCAGTGTAGATGGAGTATAGTAGGGGTCCGAGGACACTACCTTGGGGTATGCCGGATTCTATTGGGAATGTTGCGGAAGTCGCGTCAAGGCATTTAACCATGAATTGTCTATTGGTTAGGTAGGATTTTAGGATTGAGTAGTAGGGGTGAGGAAGGGTCCTTTTTAAGCTTGTATAGGAGCCCTTCATGCCATACTTTGTCGAATGCCTGTTGGATGTCTAGGAAAACCGCTGAACAAATTTTTTTTCTTTTCAAGGGTTTGGCTGATCGTATGGGTTATGCGATGGATTTGCTCTACTGTTGAATGTTGTTTTCGGAAGCCGAATTGGTGATCTGGGAGTGTTTTCAAGGCCTCTAGGAGTGGAAGGAGACGATTCGTGAGCATCTTCTCAAATAGTTTTGACAGGGTAGGTAAAAGACTGATTGGGCGGTAGGAGCTGGTTTCGTGTATCGGTTTGCCGGGTTTCGGGATGAGGGTAATTAGTGAGGTTTTCCAGGCCTTGGGGTAGTGTTCAAGGTGAAGGATCGCATTAAAAATCGATGTAATGAGTGCAATCCCTTTTATGGGTAGTTCCTTGATTGCTTTATTGCCTACTAGGTCGTGCCCTGCTGCTTTCTTGGGATTTAGGCGACTGATTGTTTCTATAGTCTCTGCAGAAGTGAAGGGCTCAATCGGAGGGGACATTTGGAAGGGGGTGTGCAGGTATTCAGTAACGTCCGCGGCAGCTTTGGAGGAGTGGGGTTTGAATACTTTGGACAAGTATTTCGCAAACAGGTCGGCTTTTTCTATGGGGCTACGAGCCCATCCACCTTGCGGACGGCGGATTGGGGGGATTATTTGTGGGGGGCGCGTGAGTTTCCTGGAGGCCTTCCATAGTGAGTAGTCGGAGTCGGCTGTGGGGACAAACTGGCGAGATATTTATGAAAGCAGTCATTTTTGTAATTTTTGATGATTTTGGTTAGCTTTCTAGTTGCGTTGTTTAGTTTTCGTTTGTCGTCCGGTGTTCTATGGGTCTGCCATACTCTTCTTAGTCTACGTTTTTCTGCTATTTTTTTTAATATGTAATGAGGAAATTCCTGTTTGCTGACAGATGTCTTTGTCGGTGTGGAGAGGCGGATAGCGTTTATTATGCTCGTGTTTAGGTATTCCGTGGCTGCTTCGATTTCTTCCTTGGTTTTTAGTGAAATTAAGGCTGAAGTTGAGTGAGTGAGGACTTCTCTAAAGAGCTGCCAGTTGGTGTGTTGGTTGTGAATGGAGCCATTATGTGTATTCTCGATAATTGTTGAACTGACTGTTGCTATCACGGGGGAATGATCAGAGGAGAGATCAGCAGAGGAGTTGATTTGAACGTGTCTTGATGAGATATTTTTGGTTACGAAGAAGTCAAGAAGGTCGGGTATTTTGTTAGTGTCTGTGGGCCAGTATGTGGGTTCGTATGTGGTAAGGTAGTTGAGGTTGTTGGTTATTATGCTGTTTAAGAGGTTTTTGCCTCTTGCTGTGACCAGTCTGCTGCCCCATTGGGTGTGTTTGGCGTTATAGTCTCCTCCAGCTATGAATCTATTGCCCAGGGTGTCCAGGAAGTTATCAAAGTCTTCTTTGGCGATGGCGTGTCTGGGAGGGCAGTATACTGCTGAAGTGATGATTGTACCATGACAGTTGCTACGTTTGTTGCTTGGAGGTAGTCTTTCTGGAATGGTGGAAGTTCATAGTGCTTAATGCTTGATTTGATTATGATTCCGGTGCCGCCGTGGGCCTTTCCGCTGGGGTGTTGGGTATGGTAGAATTTGTAGCCATTTATTTTTAGGTAGTTTTTGTCGGTGAAGTGGGTTTCCGATACGAGCATTACGTCGATTTGCTGGTGTTTTAGGAAGAGTTCTAGTTCAAGTTTGTGTTGAGCTAGACCGTTGGCATTCCAAAGAGCTATGCGTCTTGGTTTTATTTTGCGTCTGGGCGTATTAATTTATCCATGATGAGTGTTAGTAGCGATAGCAGATTGTTTATTTGCTCCGATTGTTTCTCTATTAGCTTTTCGAGCCTAGAGACGTTGTCTGTGTTTGGCGAATTGGGGACACTGTTTTGGGAAGGATCTCTTTGGCTATTCTGATTGTTTTGGATGCCTTGTACTGCTTGGGCATAGGAGGTTGAGGTAGTGGTGAGTATTTGGTTGGTTGAGGGGATTGGGGTAGTCGTGAATTTCGGCGGGCTGGGTATTTGGTTGGTTACCTCTTTTGCTCTGGGTTTAGGGTACTTGTTTGTGTACCAGGTTTTGTAGGCTGAACAGCCTTTGTAGTTGGCAGGATGGTTACCTTGGCAGTGGATGCACTTCGCTGGGGTTTCCGGTGATTTACTGCATTGGTCGGTGGGGTGTGTACCTGCGCATTTAACGCAGCGGTATGTATGGTTGCAGTATTTTTGCGTGTGGCCGTACCTTTGGCACCTTTTGCATTGAACTATCTCTTTTTTGGCTAGCGGTGGTTCGAATTTTACTATTGCGTTCATAAGACGACTGATGTTGTAAATTTCCTTGTTGTTGGGTTTTTGTTTTATGTCTATAAAAAATAAGGACAACGGGTCTTTCGAGACTCTATGTCTTATGTTGCTTACGTTGATGACTTCGTGGCCGAGTTTTGCTAGCTCGTGTTTTAGCTCGTCAATGTCTGATGAGTGGTGGATGTTTCGTAAGACCACCCGGAAAGGCCTTTCCTGTTTGAGTTGGTAGGTGTGGAAATTGGCGTTCAGGGTCCTAAGTGTCTTTGTGAGTTTTCTATAAGCTTCTGGGTTCGTTGGCAGTATTTTTTATTTTGTTATTATTTATTTTTAGGTTGTAATCCTCCTTGGAGATATCTCTTTCTAAGGACTTGATCATTGTTTGGATGTCGATGACATCATCAACAAATATTGGTGGGGGAGGGGGGATTCTCTGTGCTTGTTGGTTTGGCAGCGGGTCTGCGATTTCCATGGCGTCGTTTGTGGATTCCAATAAGGTGAACCTGTTGTGGGTGTTTATTGTAGATTGTTCGTTCCGTGTGTCGATCGTGTTAGATTTCGGTGATTCTATTTTTCGCTTTTTCGTATTCGATCTGCTGCACTTTTGCCACGGGGGAGGTAGAGCGGGGTGGTTGTGGATTTGCTCAGGAGAGCCTGATCGTGGTTGGTGGGCCATCATCGAGCTAGTTGATTCGAAGTGAATAACTAGTCGTGAGGCAATGAGGCTAGTATTCGGGTTAGGGTTGGGTGCGTGGGGTTTTCTTCTCACTAAAAGATTGGAAACACTTGGCTGTGTTCACTTTCGACGGTTGGACGGCACGTGTTGTTTTCGAACTTCACTGGGCACTTGAGACACGTCTGCACGCTTCGGCACTCAACAGCGAACTGTAATAGTAAAACTTGACTACAAATTGAGAAATGCGGATACCCAGTTTTTTGTGCAAATTTAATTTTTTTCGTAGAGATGGATAAGAACATATCATTTGGTCTTGGTTGTCAATCCCTCCTATGATAGAATTGAATCGTCTCTAGTTTATCCATGAGCCTCACAGTACACAAGTCATTAGAGTTCGCTTCTGACGTGATAGCAGGTCTAGGTGACGGAGCTCGTGTTCACTCTGGTAGCTCCAGAAGTCTCGGGTATAGACAGTTGTGACGGTAAAGGAAAAATTTTCCGTTGTTCTCCCGTACGGTGGCCCATACGATTGACCACACACGGAGATCGGGAATGTTTCCATTCTCTTCTTATCTACCAATCATGGGCAGAGTGCAACGCGCCTTGCATGGGTATCACCTGTATATCTATGACGATCTCCTCGCTATCTTTGACAATCATGAGGTTCGCTCAACGCCGCTTGAAGAGGTGGAATAGGAATGTTTCTGGTCTACATGTTCTTCCCTCTGTCCTTAAAAACCGAAAACGCGTCGATACAGGTGATTGTGTCGTATGATCCTTCCAACGTGCGGTCTGAATAGACGCTGCACGCACAGTGCCACAGTTTTTGGTGGACAGTTGACTTCCACGCGCTCGTAATACAAGTAATCAGCTTCTGGGATGGTCCTGGCAACGTCAAATACTTAGTGCAAAATCGAGCGACTGGCGTCAGACTCGCGGAGCCCAACAGAGATGAGAAAGAATCCTTCCTTTATTATTACCCCTCTAATACTTTGTACTTTGTCCATTGAGACCAAAAAGTCCTGCACAATACTATAATCTTCTCTGCGCTTTTACTTCTTGTTCTCTCTCTAGTAAAAGCGAAAGTGCAGCATCACCGGAAAGCATTCTTTCGGTAGTTGATTCCAAGTTCCTTTTGTATTCTTTTGCTTTTGATATGCTGCCTCAGTAAAACATAGTTATAGTATACTGTAGTATACTATATTATTTTTATTCGTATTTATACTAGATTTCTACTTCTGTTATCTACTACTTAACAATAGTAGAAATCTAGTATAAATAAGAATAAAAATTCATAAAATTTCTCATAAAATTTCTTTTATTGCTTCCCAAGAAGGTAGTCCAGTGATGTCAAATCTGTAAAACGAGGAGATCAGTAAGGTGTAGAGCAACTCTGACTCCTATCCATTGCGTGCCAAACATTTCATCCTCAAATCGGCGAACTAGTCAGCTATACTGTCGAGAAACACCATCATTAGAGGTATATGAGAATTTGAAAATATGGGATCGGATCGGGTCGGATAGAATCGATAATCTTCATCGAGATCGGTTCGGATTCCCGAAAGTATCTCGTAGTTTAAGGTTGTCGGGATTCCCGAGAATTTTAATATTATATAGACTAGTATATGTGGCATAGTATATGTGACATAGAAATATGTGATAAATATAATATTTTATTATAAAGTGTTTATCGTGCATAAAGTAAGTGGAATGACATCTGTAACGTTCTACAATTTCACGTAGTTCACTCAAGAGTCGAGTTCGTAGAAATTGCAGATATACTACACTTGTTAATGATGCAAATAAGTTAGCCTAATAATATAGTATGTAATAATTCCTGCCCATACATTGATTGAAATGTCTCTGATTAAATCTTCCAATTGTTGGATGAGGATTTTTAGAAATCCAAATCCCCGCATAAGTTTCGTTCAGGATGTTGCTAATCGAAAAGCTGCTTTCGTCTATGAACAACATATTTCCAAAAAAATTTGTTGGTTCGCATTACAGCTTATGCAATAGCAGAAGCTTCGTGGAGCGGTACTCGACTGTGTTCGTGGGGAGACGCGTCTGCGGTGTGACTCATCAACAAGAGTCGTAAATTCTCGTCTTATTTTGTACCGCTACCTCGAATCAGTCAATTCCCTACTTTGATTACGATAATTAGGGATGTTTAGAATTAATCTGACACCGTGTTTTTTCTGTGTGTCTTATGTGGAAAGCTGAATGCAAGTAAAGTATCGGTGATGGATGTGAAAAAGATGAAAACTTGGGCGTGCCTAGAATATGGGACAAACGAATTCGTTAATTACAATTTTCAGTGAAGAAGTAAGAGTAACGGTTATCACTGCTAATTGACTAGAAAAACTGAGAGGAAGAGATGAGAACTGTCTACTCCCAAATTGAGGACCATTCATAAGTATAGAGTAAGGTAAATAAAACCAAGGAGCGCTTCGACTTAAATAATGCTTCGCGAAAATGAAGAAGTTGCCAGCAACACTAAACCTTTTGCCAGGCAGATGGAATCAGTGGTAATAGACTAAGTTTGTAGTAGTAAAACGGCCGTAATGGCTCCTTGGGAATTATTACTGGTCCGAATAAATATGTTAAAGAATGCGTAGATAAGAGGAACAACAGAAATAAAAATGAATCAAAGTATATGATATCTTTAGAAAAGTAGAGACGGCTATTGTCGAAATGTTGTTATAGAAATAGGAAAGAATTGTGAAGTACCGTGGATGAAGAAATGGACGAGGTTGGATCGCGGTAACAAGTGGCATGATTATTTGGTCAGAGCACTTGAGCGCTGCGAATTCTATAAGATCGTAAATCTTCTTCACGAATTATTTGTCGTATTGTCATATGATTGATTCTTCTCCACACTGTGTACATAATCCCAAAAATTTAGAACATCCTTCATGAAACCAGTTCTGCCCGAGCAGCAGAGCTAAGCGGACGCGAAAAACAGTGCTTCAGAAAAGTGCGGCAAGTGGGGAAGAGAAAGTTACGAACGGTTATGCCCATAGCTAAATGGTGGAAACCCGTGTCTTCTATTAAGAAGACTACAAGCAAACCTACCATGAAAAAACAAATCTCACCGATAAAAATTATTAAGAAAGACGAACAATACTACATAAATAAAACAACAAACACATGAAAAACAAGTCAACAAATAAACCAAGAACAGGGCTGCTCAGTTACAATTGAAGTTGATATGGAAACCAATAAAGAAACAACTCAACAAGATGAAAGCTGGAAGGTGGTCAGCTACAATAAAAAACGAAAAATAACAGGTAATCTAGATACGGAAAAGCAGTGATGGCTGTGTCACGTAAACTTAAGGGTTGGTTGATGAAATAAAATAGCTGAGTCGTAACACAACTATTGTCTTTATTTCACAGCACAGGTTTACACTTATCGGAGAGATGTTCACTATTCTAGAGTTTTGTCTATGACTGTCTAGGTGTTCTCGTCTCATTACGGAGGAAAGCTCGGTGTGGGTGTGCCCTTTTTAATTAACAACCTGGATTCGGTGTTCGCACCTTCCATTAGGAAAAGTGAGGGTAACGATCCACGATGCCAATTGGTTACAGGCCACGTTAATAAATGAAGATAGGAGGAGAAACCCTCCTACCAACGTGGCTAGTAGGTAATATTGTTTATGGGAGAAACCAGCTTTTTTGTTAGTCAAGTATTGAGTTTTTCCCGTCAGGTAACTACCTGCTTTCCCCGTAGTTAGTAAGGACGTATAACAACTTAAGGATCGTTTCAAGGACCATCCATAAACAGATCACACTTAAAAAGTTTAAGTTTATGGTGGATCCCTGGGGTGATTGAGGGTACGCGTTACATCCCTCCCCCCTTTAGATTGATTTTGGTTCTCTAAAATCTTAACGTAAACCAATATAATGGTTATGATGGATGTCCTGAATAATTCGTTTTAATTCTGTTACCGTGTATTTTCTTTATGACATTATCAATGATAATTTCATAGTAAGGGGTTTTGACAGAGTGGATTCTGTACGGTCCTAACCATTCAGTGTCTAATTTGTGCCTTTTATGATCATTATGTATTAATACAAAATCTCTTTCCCTAAATACCGTCTGAGTTCGAACTATCTTTCTTTTCTGGTCTCGAAGGTATCGTTTCTTGCTGTTTATCAATGTTCTTCTCGAGATATCTAAATATTTATTTAGTATATTTGCCATAGTAAAAGCATGTCGTTGTAGGTCAAATTCGAAGTTTTCGCGATTGCCAATGGTAGGTTAGCGTCTCTGCCGAATGTTAGTTTAAAAGGTGAAAATCCGGTACCTTCGTGTACGGCCGTGTTATAACCCAAACATATGAAGTTTAATATTTCATCCCATTCTTTATCATTGTTATCATGCAGACTTGTACGAATTAGATCTTTTACAACGGCATGAGTTCTTTCTAGAGATCCGTTTAACCGAGGGTGGAAGCTAGTGGTTTTTATATGTTTAATCTTAAATGCCTCGTCGAATTTTAACATGAGTTCGCTAATGAAGTTTTGTCCCTGGCCTGTTAGAATCGTTTTGGGTGCGGAAAATATGTAAATGTAGTGTTCTAAGAGTGCATTTATTATGGATTCGGTCTGTTGTGTTTTTAGTGGTACTAGGACCAAGTACTTTGTCAGTTCGTCATGTATTGAGAGTATAAATTGGTTTCCTTTCTTAGTTTTGGTCATAGGTCCTATGATGTCCATAACGATTTTATCGTTAGGTTGTAATGGTGTGTCAGATATTATTGGTTCTTCTTTTGGTCTAATCCGCGTTAATTTCTCTTTTTGACAAGCTTCACATTTCTTTATAAATTCTTCGACTTTATTTAATAAATGTGGAATTTTGTATCGTTCTTTTATCCGTTGGTAGGTCTTTTGGATGCCTAAGTGTCCTACAGTCCCGTTATGATTTCCGCTTATGATTTGCTTGATTTCGTCTTGGGTTAGAGTTTGTATTGGATTCCATGCGAATATGATTGGTTTATATGTGTCGTTGAAATAAAGAAGAATAAGCTTAAGTTGATTTTTCTCTAGTTCCGGGAATGTGCTATCTCCTATACCTATCTTTCTGTTTTTCCGTACTATTTCGTGGAGTTTCTTAAGCCAATTTGCTTCTGAGAATTCTCCTAATTCGCTTCGAGTTAATTGGTAGAAAGAATTGTCATTTGGTTTAATTTCTAGTCTTTGAGGTATGTCAGTGTCCTGTTTCCATGTGGTAAAGTGTTGAAGGAAGTCTAGAGCAATTTTATTCTCGGGATTTTCTATTTTTGTAATCGCGTGTATTCGGGATAAACTGTCAGCTACTGGGTTACCTTTTCCTTTAACGTAATCTATTAGGTTAAGTAAAAGTTCTGAGCGTTTTTCGCTAGATGTCTTTAGTGAGCCATATCTCACGATGTGCACATCGCATCGAGTCATAGTATACACCGATTTCAAGGTGATATTACGCATCAAAAAGGTTCTTTGTCAGTTTTGTGTTCGGTGAAGCCAGTTGTGTGTTACAGCGTTCGAAAATGGAGATAAAAAAAGAGAAAATTCGATACATTCTTCAGTACCACTACGACCAAGGTGAAAAGGCGGAGCAGGCGGCCAAAAAAATTTGTGCTGTTTATGGACCCAGTACAGTATCGAATGCAACAGCAAAGCGGTGGTTCCAACGATTCCGTTCTGGTAATATGGACGTCGAAGATGAGGCACGCTCTGGTAGGCCAATCGTCGAAAATGTGGATAAAATCATGGAAATCGTCGAGTCGGACCGGCATGTGAGCACTTATTCCATTGCCCAGGAACTGAAGATTAGCCAGAAAACCGTTTGGAACCATTTGCATAAGGCTGGTCTCAAGAAGAAGCTCGACGTATGGGTGCCACATGAATTGACGCAAAAGAACCTTTTTGGACCGAATTGATGCCTGCGATTCTTTGTTGAGACGTAACGAAATCGACCCATTTTTGAAGCGGATGGTGACTGGCGATGAAAAATGGGTCACATACGAGAACAACAGCCGAAAAGATCGTGGTCCAATCGCGGTGGGCCGGCCCAAACGATCGCCAAGCGTGGATTAACGGCCAAGAAGGTTTTATTGTGTGTTTGGTGGGATTGGAAGGGAATCATCCATTATGAGCTGCTCCCATCGGGGCAAACACTTAATTCGGACCTCTATTGTCAACAACTGACCAGACTGAAGCAGGCGATCGACCAGAAGCGGCCAGAATTGGCCAATAGGAAAGGTGTTGTGTTCCATCAAGACAACGCCAGGCCGCACACATCTTTAACGACGCGTCAGAAGCTCCGAGAGCTTGGCTGGGAGGTTCTATCGCATCCGCCGTACAGTCCAGACCTGGCACCAAGCGATTATCACCTTTTTAAGTTTTTGCAAAATTTTCTTGATGGTACAAAACTGGCCTCAAGAGAGGCTTGTGAAAATGAGCTGGTCAAGTTTTTTACCAATAGGGACGAGGACTTCTTCAACCGCGGAATTATGAAATTGCCTTCAAAATGGACAAAAGTAATCGAACAAAACGGCGCATATTTAATCTAAATCGAATAATCTTGACTATGTTAATTTCATCGTCGAAATAAAGCGAAAAAGCGCACAGAACTTTTTACTTCACCTAATATTTCGTATTGGTATTCTTCGAGTTTAAGTCTCCATCTCATAAGTCTCGAAGAAGGGTCTTTACAACTGGTCAGCCATTTGAGTGCTTGGTGGCCTGTACGAATGATAAACTTCCTTCCTAATAAATATTGTCTTAGTCGCTTCGATGCCCATACGATAGCCAGTAATTCTTTCTCCGTAGTCGTATAATTTTTCTCTGAAGGGTTTAACGTTCGAGAGATGTAACAACACGGATGTCCGTCTTGTGATAATACGGCTCCTAGTCCTTCATTACTAGCATCTGTCGTTAAGGTGAATGTTTTGGAGAAATCTGGGTATGACAGAATAGGTGCTTCGCAAAGTTTTCGTTTGAGTGTATCGAAACTGTTCTGTTGTTTGTCCGTTCAGTGGAAGTTAGTGCCTTTTTTGTTTAGGTCCGTCAGGGGTTTGGCTATTTTAGAGAAATCGCGTATAAATTTTCTGTAGTAGTCCTAAGAATGATTTGACTTCGGTAAGGTTTCTAGGAATTCTAAAATTTTCGACTGCTTCTATTTTTTTCGGATTAGGTTTCACTCCTTCTGATGTTACTATGTGTCCTAAATATTCGAGTTCTGGTTTTAGAAATTCACATTTGTGTGGTTGGATTTTTAGTCCTAATTCTCTTAGTCTTTGTAATACTATGGCTAAGTTTTCATTGTGTTTTTGAATAGTGCTTCCAAATATAATAATGTCGTCTAAACATACAAAGTAATGTTTATTAATTAATCCGCGTAATGCTGTATCCATCATTCTTTGAAACGTCGCTGGTGCGTTTTTGAGCCCAAAAGGCATTCTGTTAAATTGGAAATGTCCTTGAGGTGTTGAGAAAGCAGTTTATTTCTTTGAGTTTTCGTCCATAGGGATTTGATGAAAACCGGATGATAGGTCAAGTGCTGAGAAGAATTTCGCGTCTCCTAGTTGGCTTAATATATCTTCTATATCGGGTAATGGATAAGCGTCTTGGTCAGTCAGTTCGTTTAATCTTCTAAAGTCAATAACTACTCTCCACTTCTGTTTTCCCGATGTATCTAATTTCTTGGGGACAACCCATACTGGCGAATTGAAAGGAAAGTCTGATTCTTCTAAAATGTTTTTATTCAACATGTCTGTCATTTGTTTTTCGATTTCGCGTTTGTCTCACTCTGGGGGTCTGTATGATTTGGCATTTATGATTTTGTCTTTTTTCAACGTGATTGTATGTTTTGTCAGGTTAGTACATGGTAATAGGTCTGTTTCTAAATTGAATACGTCAATGTAATGTATTAATATTTTCTCTATGGGTTCGCGGAGTTTGCGTTCAATATCATTTGTTCTCACTATGGTTTTAAGTTTAGTAATTTGACCTAATTCTTTACTATTATCAATGTCGTTAGAAATTTCATGATCTGCTTCACCAGAATTGAAGAAGCATACTCGCGTTGATGTGCCTTCGAGGTAGATGGTTTGAACTCTCTTTTCTCCTGGTCGAATCACTATGAGTTTCTGGAAGTGCAAATAGTTATTGTCTAATTTCAATGTTTCATCTGATATGTTGTATTGGTATTTTCTTAGACATGGCAGACTTAATATAGCATCTTCAATTAACGGAAAATCCTTAGGCACTATGAAAAATTTATGGTTTTTACCAAATATTCTGAGTAAAACGTGTTTGTTAACGTAAAATGTCTATAAAATATTCGCGGTTCGTTTGTACTATAAACAGTCGACATCACCCGATTTTCTTTGATTAGGTTGATGTCGGCACCTGTGTCGACTAAGTGCGTTACTGGTCCGTCATTCCTCTTGAACCGTACAGTAAGCAATCTTTCCGTGGTCGAGTTGACCCTTAGTATTCCTCGGGAATCATACTCTCTTCGTCCGTCTTTATAGGGTAATTTCTCGAAGGCAGTAAGTTTCTTTGGCTGGCTGATGGAAAATTTCGCTGTTGGGTACAAGCGTTGGCTAAATGTCCCACTTGATTACATTTGAAACATTTAGATGGTAGTCGTTCCATCATCGCTCTTCTTTCCGTAGGTGGATTCATTGGTTTTGGTCGTGTGGTGTTGTCGAGCGCGATATTTCTTCTTGTATTAGGTGCTCCTTGGAATTGAGCGTGGGCCCTCGCGATTGGTCGATTCATTATTCTTCCTCTTGCTATGTTCTTGTTGCGTTCGATTTCCCCTATAAGGAATTCTGTTCTGAAGGCTGCATCCTGTGCTTCTTGGAGATTCTTCGGTCCTTTAGAGGATGTGCGTATTTCTATTTCGGGTTTCAAATTTACAGTAAAGATTTTGGTGGTTCGTTCATTTTCAAGGTCTATAGCAACTGCTCGACGTGTTGGATCGCGAATTTCGTGTTGGAGTGCGTATAATAGTTCGTTGAGGTTGTGTCGGAACCTCTTCACATAACTGTGTACCGATTCATTAAAGTTTTGTCGCGTACGTTGCAGTTTATCACGGGCTCCATTGGATGTAATACTCACTGATACAAATTTTCTTACAGGTCTTCATAATTTTCGATTACAGAGTGGCGGATACTACGTTCTGCTTCTCCGATGATTCTTTGTGTTAAAATCAGGCGTAATAGTGTGCGTTTTTCTCGACATTCGGCTCGAGCTTCTCTTACCCGCTTAATAAACCCTTCTACTCCTATATCGTCTTGTCCATTGAGTATAGGAATGAAGTCTAGGCAGGTTTTTGCACTGTACATAGGATTGTCGTAATCTACAGCTTCTTCTTCACTGTCTATATGGTCCGTTTCGTTTTTTGCTTCGGGCCTTTTAAGAACCGGTGGTTGATTTTTCAGAATAGTGCTGGCACTAGCGTCTTCGGTTATAATAGAGTTGAATTCGGATGTAGCGATTGACTGAATTCCCAATTGTAGTTCAGCGTAATTCCTACCTAAGAGTTTGATTTCTCTAACGCGTTGTTGACTTTCATCTTGTATTAATTTATGCAAATTATTAAATGCTAGATCGTTTCTTTCGTTCTGTTTTTGTATAGCGTCTATTAAGGCCCGAAAACTTGGATCCATACCAGTAACCATAGGGGTAGCAGAAGATGTGTCTTCTGATTTTTTGCTCATGGTAGTTATTATACTGTCGTTGGAGTCTGTACTAGTAAAACTGTTGCGACGAGTACGATAGTGTTTAAAAGAATCCAGTTCTTTACCTGAGTATTCTCCTTTTCGTGACCAGTTTCACTTATGGTGATGACCGTAGTCCGTTTTCCGTAGAAGTCGTTTTCACGCAAAGTGAGCTGATCTATGCAGAGGTCCGCTGATCCCTCAATATTCAAAGTTGGCTATAGCCCGAAATGCGTAATTTCGTTTATTTGAAGCTGATGGATCCTGGCAGGATCGCCAAAATACCACGTAAACTTAAAGGTTGGTTGATGAAATAAAATAGCTGAGTCGTAACACAACTATTGTCTTTATTTCACAGTACAGGTTTACACTTATCGGAGAGATGTTCACTATTCTAGAGTTTTGTCTATGTCTGTCTAGGTGTTCTCGTCTCATTACAGAGGAAAGCTCGGTGTGGGTGTGCCCTTTTTAAATAACAACCTGGATTCGGTGTTCGCACCTTCCATTAGGAAAAGTGAGGATAACGATCCACGATGCCAATTGGTTATAGACCACGTTAATAAATGAAGATAGGAGGAGAAACCCTCCTACCAACGTGGCTAGTAGGTAATATTGTTTATGGGAAAAACCAGCTTTTTCGTTAGTCAAGTATTGGATTTTTCCCGTCAGGTAACTACCTGCTTTCCCCGTAATTAGTAAGGACGTATAACAACCTAAGGGTCGTTTCAAGGACCATCCATAAACAGATATCACTTAAAAAGTTTAAGTTTATGGTGGATCCCTGGGGTGATTGAGGGTACGCGTTACAGCTGCAAGAATTACCATTAAGAAACTCCTTCAGCTCGCTAACGGAAGAATTAGACGATGATCCAACAAGCAATACCACAACTCAACCAACGCACATTACAAAACCACCACCAATATTTGTTGAGGCGCAAATAATAGACCCGCTTATTAATCAACTAAACAAATTAGTTGGAAAGGATAATTACACAATAAAACAAACAAAATTAGAACAGGTAAAAATCCAAACAAACATCCCAGAAAATTATAGGACAGTGATAAAAGAATTAAGGGGAAAAAATGCTATATACTACACGTACCAGCTCAAAACGGAAAGGAGCTACAAAATAGTTATAAGAGGATTACATCCAAAAATTAACACAGAAAAATTAAGTGACGAACTAGCAAAAATTGGCCATCAAACAAGAACAATAAACAATATGACAAGGTACGATACGAAGCAACCATTACCACTATTCTTAATAGAACTGGAACCCAGAACCAATAACAAGGAAATTTATGAAATCAAAAAAATTCTAAACACAATAGTAACAGTGGAACCACCACGCTACAAAAAAGATATACCACAATGCATGCGGTGCCAACAATACGGACACACTAAAAATTATTGTAACAGAAGCCCGGCATGTGTTAAATGTGCTACAAACCACCTAACAACACACTGTCCCTACATAGGGGGTAAAAAACAATGTTAAATGTTACAACTGTAATGGAAACCACCCAGCTAGCTATAAAGGATGTGAAATCAGGAAACAACTACAACATAAACTGTTTCCACCACTTCGCAATAGATCAGTCGATAAATACCAATCACAACAAAGTATAACGGAAAATGAAGTAACATTAAAAGCACACAATGAACAAAATGCTATAAATAGTAACACAGATACCCAAGGAAACCGAAGCTACGCGCAAGCAACCCAAAACATTAGACAAGCAACGCCCATAAACAATCAGAGTCAAAGCAACAACACCGAAGACGCTACAGAAATCAAAGAACTACTAAAACAATCAATCAAAAACACCGAAGTACTTACAGAAATGATAAGTGAACAAAACACAGTCCTCAGACAGCAAACGGAACAAATTACAGTTATGCTACAACTACTTACAAATATGCTGACCAAAAAATAAGAAATAAAAATGGACAAACTTAAAATAGCAGCCTGGAACTCTAACGGCCTAAAACAAAGGGCCCTAGAAACTAAAACATTCCTGTACAACAATAATATCGACAACTACTCGTAACAGAAACATACTTCACTACAAAAAGTTACATAAAAATACCGTACTACATCATATATGATACCAAGCATCCCTCAGGAAAAGCACACGGAGGGACCGCAGTAGTAATAAGAAACGACATTAAACACCACTTACACAGCCAAGTTAGTAAGGAACATATACAAGCAACCACCGTTACTGTACAAACTAGCAGGAACCATTTACAGTTGTCAACAGTATATGTACCACCGTGACACAAAATTACATCACAAATGTGGGAAGAGTACTTTCAACACTTAGATGACAAGTATATCGCAGCTGGAGACTACAACTCAAAGCACACACTATGGGGATCAAGAATCACTACACCTCGAGGTAGAACCTTGGAAAATTACATTAGAAACAATAACCTCAATATATTATCCACGGGAAGACCGACATACTGGCCGACATACCTGAGCAAAATACCTGACCTACTTGATTTTGCAGTTACAAAGGGACTAAACGCAAATAAACTAAACATAGCGTCCAGACTTGAGCTTACCTCCGATCATACACCCATAATAATTACATACAGAAACAAACCAATACTTTACAGCATCACAGAGACGCTATGCAATAAAACCACCAAATGGCAAACATTTAAAGAAACAATTGAGAGCAAAATCAACTGCAACATCCCATTGAAAGCACCTGAACACATCGATCAAGCAGTAACAACATTTACAGAAACTATTCAAGAAACAATGGGGAACCAATATACCTGAATCAACCAACAGATCAAAAAAATAATTCCATTAGACATCCTCGAAAAAATTAGAGAAAAAAGAAAAGCGAAAGCAAAATAGCAAAAACATAGAACAAAAGAAAACAAAAAACACCTAAACAAACTCGCAAAAGAAATAAAAAACAAAATAAAAGAGCACAACAACAACGAGTTCACAAAGTTCATCGAGTCACTATCTGCACACGAGAACTACAACTACTCCCTATGGAAAGCCACAAAGAAAATAAAGAAGACAATAAAAATGGTACCAGCAATCAGAAGAGCAGATAACACATGGGCAAGAAGCAACGAAGAGCAAGCTGAAGAATTTTCCAACCACCTATGCAACACATTTACCCCACATAATAGCAACAACAGCAACCACAATTCATACGGACCAGCAAGTCATACGGACGAGGATGCGCTAACCACTAGTACACCAACTGTCAATCACTACACCATACCCAAAGCAACAGCACAAGAAATCAGAAACATAATCGAGAAAACAAAAAATAATAAAGCACCAAGAATCGACCTAATTAACGGCAAAATCTTGAAAAACCTTCCGCCAAAAGCGATATGTCAAATTACAATAATAGTTAACGCAATACTAAGAATACAATACTTTCCAAAAACTGGGAAACTGGCACAAATCATAATGATACCCAAACCAGGCAAGGACCCATACGAAACCAAATCCTACCGACCAATCTCATTACTTCCAGTGTTCTCTAAGATACTAGAAAAAGTAATTTACGACCGAATAAAACCTATAATAGAGAAGAATCAACTAATACCGGATCACCAATTCGGATTCAGAAACAAACACTCCACAATAGAACAAACGCACAGACTCGTCAACGAAATCTTACAGGCGCTGGAAACAAAACAATATTGCACGGCACTCTTTATGTACATCGAAAATGCATTCGATAAAATAAACCACACTAGCCTACTTCAATCAATCAGGAAACAGTTCCCGGAGCAGGTATACCAATTAATCAAATCATACTTAAGCAGCAGAACCTTCATAGTGAAAATCAAAGACACATACTCTGAAGTCAAATTTTGTCCTAGGACCAATTTTATACACATTATACATGGCCAACATACCAACAACTAACAATAGCAAAATACTGACATTCGCGGATAACACAGCTGTACTAGTCAGGCACACTAACCCTGCAACAGCGGTTATATTACTACAAGAACATATCACAAAAATAGAAAAGTGGCTTCAAGTTAAACAAATTAAAGCAAACCCCGATAAATGCAAACACATTACATTCACACTGCGAAAACAGAAACCACCAAACATTGTAGTAAACGGCACACACATAATACAAACAAGGCAAGTCAAATACCTAGGACTCCACTTAGATACACGATTCACATGGAAACAGCATATTAAATCAATAATAGACAAAATACAGATAGCAAGGAGACAAATGTATTGGCTAACAAGTCGAAAATCCAAACTAAGTATAGAAAATAAACTAAATATATATACAATGATCATAAAACCAATTTGGACATACGGAATACCACTATGGGGAACAGCAGCAATGAGCCATATATCCAAAATAGACGCAATGCAAGCTAAAATTCTTAGATAAATTGTAAACGCCCCATGGTACGTTAGAAACGAGGACATACGGAAAGACCTGGGAATACCAACGGTCAAGGAAGAGATCAGCAGATTCGCAAGAAGATACAGAGAAAGAATAGCAACGCACCCGAACCGGCTGGCAGCGGAAACGATCAACACAACCATAGAAAGGAGATTAAAAAAGAAACACCCAGCAGACCTCACAAAGGATATATCGTAACAAACACGAAGATGGTACTCCATTGGGGGTAGCCACCCACATGATAATCAAACAAATAAAAAATTCTACCTAATGTCCAAATTGGACAAATTGTGAATGTGAAATTTTAAATTAAAAAAATAATTCTAGCATTGCGGAGAAATCTTAAATCTCTAGATAAATTTGGAAGTTGTACGTATGACTGGTAAGAATTCCGACAGATTTTAATGAGTATTCGATATCTTAAAAACTACTTTTGTTGAAACAATATTGACATAAAATATTAAAGAAAACCTCTAAATTTTGAAACATCGGAAATACTTTTACGTGGTAAGTATTTTCAACTAATTGTTTCAATGCCTTCCATGTAGAAACAATATGTTTGGAGTCTAAGTAATTAATATCTAAAATATTAATTAATGCTTTATCTTCTGCAACACTAAACGTATACTCTACTAACCCCTTCCACAGAAATATATCTATTTCTAAATTCCTGCTATAATTATTTAAAAAAAAATAGATTAGTTGATTCTTACTTAACATTCATATAAAAATTTAATTTCGAAACATTAAATTTTTAAAACGTTAAATCTAATACTATCTCACTACGCAGAAAGAATAGGAGTCTATCTTAATTTTGTCAGTGATAAATTATAACCATAGGAAATATTGCATAACTCCAAATTCTGTTATTGGTTTTGGCCTCATTTCAATTGAAAGAATCTCGCCGATATGATAATAAAATTTTCGTACAAAACATGTAGGGATTTAAGAAATTGAGCTATTGTATTACGAACTATCAAGTTATCAAATTTCATCAAAGGCACCGCGTAATATGCCTGTCTGATTCCAATGAAAATAACATGTTCGTATGACTGCAACAAAGTGAGATGATTTACCGCTCTGACCAATATGTTTTTGTCCTTAATTTCGCACAAGCAGACGAAATTCTCAAGATTTTTATTCACAATCTTAGTTGACGGTTAATGTCTGTATGAAAAGTGTGGTTCAAGTGTCCTTGACAAGTGAAATCTGTGAAAATGTCAAGGACACTTGAACCACACTTTTCATACAGACATTAACCGTCAACTAAGATTGTGAATAAAAATCCTAAGTGTTTTCTTCACGATTTGGAATTACGGTAAATAAAATAATCGTAACAATATTTTTATGCCATCGTTCCATTTATGTTAAATTGATATTATTATTTTGTGTAATTCGTTGAATATCAAGACGATCGTGGTTTTGAGAATATTGTAAAGAATTTGAAAATGCTGCAATTTCTTATAATATATGTAACAAACGATTTCAAGTTTGCAATGCAACAACAATTTTAATGAAAGATCCAAATGGCTCTCATCAACTGCAAAACATAACAGAAGAATCCACGGAGTCATGTACTGGTACAATTCAGATAAATTACTGCTGTTTCCGTGTAGTAGAATATTTCGCTGAGATTCTACATTTTTAAATTTAATACTTTAAAATTCAGTTTTTATACGAATGTCAAATAAGAAATAGTTAATGTAATTTTTTGAGACAATCATGGCAGAAATAGATAAATTACCACGCACATAATTGTATTGGATTTACAAGCCTTTAGTACGTGGAAAATAGGGGATTTCAAGCCTTAATTAATTACATAGATCCAAAATATAGTATTGCTGCTAGTAAGGTACTAAAAAACTTAGTTGAAAATGTTTACAATGAGAAAAAATAAAATGTACAGAAAGAACTTGAATTGTCTCATATATTTTCGTAACTTTTGACACACACAGATGCACTAATTTTGTCGATAAAAATCTGGCATTTGAAGCAAAAAAAGTTAATGGAATTCATACAAGTGTTCCATTAATTAAGAATTTAAAAACTATAACTTAGCAATGAAAAACAAGGTACTGGTAACCGATAGCGCCAACAAATATACTTGCGGCAATTAAAATTTAGGGAATAAGGTAGTATTTCATGCTTCGCTCACATAATAAATTTGGATCTTTAAAAAACTTTATGTGCAAATTAAAATATAATCACAATTCACCAGAAATGTCGCAACACTTATATTCTTAAAGAAATAACGAATACAATATATCAAACTAAATTTTAATTTACGCCAAAGTTACTGCTTAAGATTATGAAATAAGTTTTAATATCTAGAGTCGATTTAAAATTAGGAGTTAGAACGAGTTAGACTGACTGCGCGCTGTCGCTGCAATGTGCTGTGCTATAATGTGCAAACGGTAATTGATCGTTGCGGCAAGTGTGTGGTATAACATTTGTTCGAAGCGTATATTTTAGGCCTTGCCTTAATAGTTTCTATTTGGGCAGAATGTCTTTCCACTGCACACAAATCAGTAAAATTATCAACAACGTATGTATATCGAAAACTAAGTGTTCGAAAACTAAAACTAAGTTCGAAAGTTTATTGCAATTTTCTTAGATTACGTCTGAATTGTGGCAGAACTAATCCAAGCATGTAAACAATTAGGGTATATAATACCATTAAAAATGCATGTTTCTATGGACACGTAAATTAAATCCAACATTGAAGCAGCGTAATAACTGCGCGTATTGTCCGATTCCGTTACATCCAACGGCAGACAACGGAAGCGTCAGCATTGAATACCATTGCCGCAGTCGCGTCTATTGTCAAACTTCTCTTTTATATTAGAAACAAAAGATGATTTGTAATTTTCTTCAAAACTGAATTTTTCTAAAATTGAAGGTTCTAGGAAAAAATGGTTTGCATATACGTGTTTGTCTCACAAAAATGTGCAAGAATCACCCATTGCATGTTGCAAAAGGGGAAAAAAATAAAAATTTGTCTCGGCTTTCCTGACGACGATCGTTTTGTTAATGAGCATTCATGCACCACGGGAGGAACAGAGTTCCAAATCCGCGAAGTTACGCTATCCAATCTTGGATCAGAAGCACTCCTGATGCACGTTGGACGGATCGGAAAATCTAATGGCATCTTGCCAATAAGTTGACGTACTAATATCGACATCTACTGAATTTGTATTACTCTCTAAATGTCCATCGATGTCAAAAATGGAAGAATTAATAAAATTTAATACGTGTTTTCATTAAAACGAATATTTACACTACTTGGATATGTTTAGGATAGCCTGTCTCCTCCGTAATTATTTTATCTGATATTCCAACAATTCTGTTAAAAATTTTCACTTCGTTTTTTTTTTTAACTTAAAGGGCAGTCTGTTGCGATAGAAAATCATATTTTCTATTGGTAATTAATGTGAATACTCCATTTACAAAATAATGCTGAAACCAGCAAGAAAAATTTGCGAATTTTTTCACATTAAGAGAGTATATTTTTAAGTTCCATAGAGTTCCTTTTTATAACAAATTATAACATATTCAACATCTTCCTCTGCATAACCATACCAGCACCATACCCTTTTGCCTTGTCCCACTATCCAAATTATTAATCTTTAGAATTTTCAATGTTAAGTCAGCCCGTATAGTTTCACGTAAACATACGGTTCGCATCAATCACCCTATCTTCGCGGAGATAAAAAGCTCTTTGAAGAAATTATTTCATATACAAATTGGTAATGCTTATGACACCATGTATGTAGAGAAACTTTTAACAAGGGTCTCGATAATCCGTCAGTATTCAGTTGAAACAGAATCGTGTGAGCGTGCATAGTAAGACATCGGCAGCAAGTTTTGAATACAATGGTATCCGCCTATTATGTTTAGTAATTTTTTATTAGAATAACCTGCTGATACCATTACACCGGCGACAAAGAATTTCCATTATTGAACTCAATTTATCACAAACAATTAATACCTTTATATAATTTATATTTATGCTACGTTTTTTATAAACAATTGTTTCTGAAAACACAAAGCAGGAACAGAATATCCTCAAGAAGTAACAAGCAATAGAAACGAAGTACAGAAACAAAATAATAATAATAATATTGATAAGAATAAAAGAAAAAATAGTGTAGTATCGGGGAAAATCCCCAGGTACTACAGGTAAAAAGCAATAAAAGTGCTGACGGACGGGCCATATATCCGTGGTTCTTTACGACACGAGGGTAATTTAAAGAGTTGTACTTGACTATGGGTTATCCACATTTATGTGCATGCTAGGAATACCAAAACCATGGTACAATACAGCCGTTAGAGAGTTGTAACAAGAGTTGAAGAGTGAAGAGTCGAGAAGAATGTTGCGGACAGTGTTATAACGAGAATTGTACTAAGGGTCGTCAAGAGTTGCAAGTTGTAATTTGTATAGCAGTCCAGGGTGCCATAGCGCCAATCTCGCTATCATCGAGCCCGTTCATCATCCAAGAATACTGCTGAACAATATTTCTTCTTTCCCAATTCTTGGCTAATATTTTGTGTAATAGGGTATACGTGTTCAGTTCCAAAATCCAAATTGATGATTTGGAATTGTCATTGTCTCATTCAGTATGGTATGTAGACGTTTGCTTAACATTTTTTCAAAAAGTTTGGATAGACTTGACAGTAAGCTAATTTGACGATATGATTCTACTTCATGGATAAATTTTCCTGGCTTGTGTATAAGTGTGATGATTGACACTTTCCATGAAGATAGATAATACCCAAGGTGGAGGATTGCATTAGAAATGGATGTGCTATCCCCTTCTTCAGTAATTCTTTTGATCGCCTTACTGCTGATTATGTCGTGTTCTAAGGCCTTCTTCGGGTTAACGATTTTTTATCAACCATTGCTTTTACTTCCTGAGAAAAATAAGACTACGAAGTAGATTTGGAAGGAAATGGTTTGAATACTAACTAGATGAAAAGCAAATAGGCTTTGTCTATGGGATACCTTACCCAATTAACATATGGAGAATGAAGGGAATAAATTATCTGCTGTGGTCTGATGAATCTCTTCGCAACTTTCGAGAGAAAGTAGTTTGTATCGGATATGGGAGTCAGATTTTCCAAATATTTTGAACGGACTCATTTGTGAACTTTTGTTGAAGTTTTTTTAGTTTTTTGGTAGCATTTTTTAGTTTCCGTTTATCTTTGGGGTGTCCGCTACTTTGCCATATCCTTTGTAGATTCCTTTTATCTTCGATTTTTTTCCTTATAGCGTCTGGATACTCGTGCCGGATTATATTTTCCAGCTTCGGTGTAGAGGAGTGGAGCCGCACTTATTATATTGTTTGTCAGATACTCACCTGCATCTATACTTCCTAGTCAGATACTGCATCTATAGCTTCTTTCGTTTTTAGTGGTGCTAGTGCTAATGTTAGTGTAAATGTCCTGTTCAAATGCCTGTGTAGGTGTCTAAGGTGGTATAAGATTATTTGTGTCTATGTGTGTAATATCGTTGTATTCCAACGCCCTTCCTCAACGATATTAGTCGCTAATCTTTAATTCTGTAAATTGCACTTCTGTAACAGAAAATTCAATTTAATTGCACTTAAAGGTTTAGTTAGTAAATCAGCTATCATTTGATCAGTAGGACAATATTTTAAATCAATAATTTTCTTTTGTCGTAATTGTCTTACAAAATGATATTTAGTTTCTATATGTTTTGTTCTGTTGCTAAACTTATTATTTGTGGCTATTTGGATACAGCTTTGATTATCTTCGTAGAGAATTAATTTTAATGAATCTTTGTTCAGAAAGTTCCTTAAGATATAACTTATCCACATTCCTTCTTGGCAGGTTTCACTCAGTGCGACGTATTCTGCCTGAGTTGATGATAACGCAACACATGATTATTTGCGGCACGCCCAGCTTATGCATCTTCCAAATAGAAGGTAAACGTAGCCACTGTGAGATTTTCTCTCAACGCTGTATCCAGCTCAATCAGCATCAGCGTATCCTTCGATTGATTCGTTGTTGAAGTCTCCACCGAGCTTTAATTTGAGATCCTTAGTACCCATCAAGTATCACACGATCCTCTTAGCTTCTGTCCAGTCGGATTGTGTCGGGTTCTTATTGAACTGACTAAGTATCGTGACACTAGCCGATATATCGGGTCCTGTGATAGTTGCTATGTACAGCAAAGATCCGATAAGTTGCTGATACTGGTCCATCTTCTCCATTGGTTTGTCGCCACATCTAGCTTTTATATAATCCGGATTTAGTGGTATTTTAGAAAAACGTGCGTCATGAAGTCTTACACTAAATGCAATCTTTTCTATGTAGCTTAACTGATGAATATGGTAAATACCTTCATTTCTATCTATTTGTACCCCTAAGCAATGGTGTAAAGTGTTGAGGTTATTCGGTGTGTAAACAGAGAAAACACGTGGATAAATTGTAAGGTAGAAAATATATTTAAATAGAAGTGTAATAAATAAGAATACAATTTGAGCTGGTCCAGATCCGCACGCTAGCTGTGTTACCTAATAACTGAAAACCCGAAGCCAACGTCGCCTGTCTACTGTTTATGGCGTGACTTCGTCGCAGTCTTTTGTCTACGCGCTGTCGATGGCTTCAGTGCTTGAGAAAACTAAAAGGACCAGATGTAGAGTTTTCTTAGAAGTGGTAACCACTTCAACATAAAGCTCCTAGATCTGTTATGGGGAAACGATTCTTGAGACTCCTGGCTATTTCTCCTATTTTCTCATTTGATTTCGCCTCAATGAGGATGTCTTCGACGTACACAATGAGGTAAATTGAGTCTTCGCCTATAACTAAAATGTAAAGACACTCGAGCAGCTTATTTGAGGCCATATATACTTTTGTTCAGTTTACAAGCATACTTTTTTTTGCGCGAGGAGGGGAAAGTACCGTTACGCATACCCGGCAACCCGTGTCACCAGGTTATGTGGGACTCGGCAGATGACGTCGCCATACCCGCTAAAAACTCCTCCTCCTATTCCCTGTATTGCGGTACTTGAGGTACCAACCCGGTACAATCATTCCACATTACTACTTTCCCTTCTTCGTAGAGCCTCCACCTCCCTCTCCTTATTACGCCGGTTTGTCATAACCTTTGTACAAAAGTTGCAAAATTTCAACCATAGCTGCTCCTCGGCGGCCATCTTCTCCACGATCCGGTTCTCTATCCTGCATTCTTCTCCTATCTCGGCCTCCAACTCCACGCGCTCCCCTGTCCATCTAGGGCACCAGAAAAGCACATGTTGGCATCATCCATGGCGGCTCCACAATCCCAACAACTGGTGTGCGTCTCTTTCCCAATCCTGTGACGGTAATTGAAGATACCGTGCCCAGTAAGAATCTGCATGACATGGTAGTTGACGCCCCTCTTCGTTCTGTAAAAGATTAACGGATCCTCAATCAGCCTCTTAGTCCAGTTGTAGGGATTGTGGAACGTCCATTCCACTCTCCATCTGTCCTCGGCTTCGGTCTTCAGCTTCCCCATTTCTTCGTACGATGCAAGCTCCATTCCATCTGAGTTCTCAACAATCCGCCTCTTCACGCCGTACTTTTTTTTTTTTTTCGTGGAGAAATCCTCATGGACACCCGCCAAGGCGAGTAGTGCCGGAGTCTTACCGGCTAAAACTCCACGGTGGCCTCCTGACGTGTTGGGGTGCCTCGAGTTCCCTTGCGGATTTCTATCGTCCAACACCCCCGTCTGGTCTTCTTGACTCCTCCTTTTACTTGACCGCCAGAGGGACCACTCCTCTGACGTCATTCAACGATGTTATCCTCTTCCGGTACCTCCTACTATTCTTCCAGTTATTCTCGAGGGATGGCGCGTTCTAACCCTGTCCCTCTCCGCCCGCTCCTTTACGAGCATAACTTGCTCGCAGAAGTCGCGGACGGCGGCGGCCTTGTGGCCGCCCTCGAGAATAGCCTCCACAATGTCCCCTAGGGTCAGCTGGTCATTAAGCTCCATCTGAAGCGTCCATCTCGGCAGCTCCCACGCCGGGCAGACCGCCAGCGTGTGTTGCGCCGTGTCTTCCTCTGTCCCACAATGATGGCATAGGGACGTGTTCTCTCTTCCTATTCTCTTCAGGAATTCCCCAAATACCCCGTGACCGGTAAGTATCTGGGTCATCCTGAAGGTAAGTGGAGCCCCTTTCTTCTGTCTCCACCTCTCCCAGTGGGGAAGCACGGCGCACACCGCCCGGTGTGGTCTCTCCCGAGCTTCCTGGTGTAGTTCCGACTCCCAGCTTCTCCAGATGCGGGCCTGGACTTCACCCAAGTCGATGGGCTGGGTAGCCTCCTCGGATCCTCGTAGCAGGCTCTTCCTCCACTCGTATCTCCTCTTGAGTGCAAGGGCTTGCAGCTCGAAGGGGGGGGACGCTGCTAGGACGGTGGCCGATATATATTACACCGTCCTGTAGCCCCTGATAATCCGGATGGCTGTCCTCCTGTGCAGTCTCCTCAGTAGGGTCTTGCTGCGGCTGCTCCTATCCAAGTCTTCCGCCCATACAGGGGCACCGTACAGGACTCGGGAGCGCACTACTCCCTCGTAGAGGCGTCTTACTCCGAAGCTTCCTCCTTCCAGGTTCGGAAGCAATCCGCACAGGGCGTTGGCAGTCCGAGCGACCCTCGGCACCAGCTGCTGGAAGTGCGGCTCGAAGGTCCATTGGCCGTCGATGGTGAGTCCTAGGTACCTCATTGTTTGTCCCACCATTACTCTACCTCCGTCCATGTCTATACCCAACTCTGCGGGAGGGGGGCCTCTTCTTCTAGCATCGTAGAAACCCAGCATCTCCGACTTGGCCGGTGACACACGTAATTCCAACTTCCTGATTTCCCGCATCACACATGCCACCGCATCCTCAGCCAGGTTGGCGGTCTCGTGCCACCATCGATCCCCGGCAATGACCAGGGTGTCGTCTGCATAGCAGACCACCTCTGTGCCCTGCGGTCTAGGGCTCCGTAGCACTCTGTCGTAGGCAGTGATCCAGAGGATTGGCCCCAGGACGGATCCTTGTGGGACTCCCCTTTCCACTCGTCTCTTTTCACTGCCTCTTCCGCTATGATAGCCTATCCATCTGTCGTCGAGATAGGCCTTGATCACCCCAACCAGATATCCAGGAGTCTTGCTACGCTGCAGGGACTCCAGAATCCTGTGCCACGGGATCGTGTTGAAGGCATTGGTGATGTCAAGCGAGACCGCCAGTGCCACCCCCTGGCCGGACGTGAAGTCCGTCGTTGTTCTTCTCACCTGTTCCACTGCATCCACGGTGGACCGGCCCCGGCGGAATCCGTACTGCCGATCGTGCCAGCCGGACTCCCTCCTCATGTGCCTCTCTAGACGGGCTGCAATCACCCTTTCGAATAGTTTGCCTACCTCATCCAGGAGACAGATGGGCCTATATCCTGAGGGGGAATCCGGAGGTCTCCCCTCCTTCCTCAGGAGCACGAGCCTTGCCGTCTTCCAGATCCTGGGGTACTTTCCCTCAGCCAGGCACCTGTTGAAAAGGTATCGCAGGCGGGGGGCCACTAGATGATACGTTAGGGCCCATATTCGTCCTGGAATGCCGTCTGGTCCGGGGCTACGTTTCGAGATGCCATCTTCTTAACCGCTTCCCCGAGCTCTTCCTCTGTAATTTCGTCCTCTACCCCCCCCCTCCACCCTGGTCTAAAGACGACGACGACGATGACGATGACTCTTCTTCATCCAGGAATGAGAGGGAGAGGAAGCTTTCTTTAACTGGTATCGATGCCTCCTGCTTGGGGAATAGGGTGCTAATCACCTCGTCCAGCAACTCCGGATTCATGCTTTCGGTCAGCGGGGGGGCCGCTGTTCTAATCTTGCCCATCACCACTCTGTACGGCCTTCCCCACGGATCTGAATCGACCGACTGCACCAACTCCTTCCACGACTTCTCCTCCGCGGACTTGATCTCCTTCTTCAATTCTTTCTTGAGTTGACTGTAGAGAGCGTAGAGTCTGGAGATCTCATCCTCGTTCCTCGTCCGCCTGCGACGCTGCGCCTTGGCGTATGCTCTTCTGGCTCGGCAACACTGTTCCCTGGTGTCGGCGATATCCGGATTCCACCAGTGTACCGGTCGTCGTTCGCCGTTCGTTCCGGAGACGCGTGGCATCGCTGCATTGCAAACGCCTCTCATTTCCTTAAGGAGGTCTGCTGCCTCGTCGTCCACCGGCTTTCCTTCCGTGGTGTCCCGTGCGTCCCAGCACCAGGCCAGTCCAGCGGCTGTCGCCCCCAACATGTCCTTGTCCAGCCCTTTCAGTCTCCACCTGTGTTGGGTCGGCTTAGATCTTCGCCCTCGGGTCCTGTCCTCTTGCTGAGGCTCCATCTCCATGCATACATAGAGATGGTCGGACAGCGTCTCAGCTTCCTCAGCCACCCTCCATTTCTTAATCCTGGGGTATAGCCTGGGTGTGGCCCAAGTAAGGTCTACCACCGATGTTCCTCTCCCTGCTACGCACGTCTGGACGTTGCCCGTGTTTACTAGTACCAGGCCCGAGCTTGCCGCCCAATCTGACAGCCGCCTTCCTCTTGCTGTGGTTCTCGTATTCCCCCAGAGCACGGAGCGTGCGTTGAAGTCTCCGAGGACCAATGCCTGTCGTGGTAGGCACTGCCTGACGCAGTTACCCACTCGGTCCAGAAAGTCCTCGAAGGCCTCCATCCCGCTGTTTGGGGAAACGTAAACACCTACCACCACGATCCCGGCCCACTCGACCGCCGCGTATCCGTCGCCTTGGTCAAGCACCTTGCCGCAGGGGCCTGCGCCTGGACTCCAGGTGATCGCCACCCTTCCGCTGGTGTCTTGTGCCCAGTTGGTGTTGACTGGAACACGGTACGGTTCAGCAATAACCGCGAGGGCTATCTTGCTCTCCCGGATGGTCTGGGAGAGCAAGTCTTGAGCTCGCCTCGCGCGCCCCAGATTACATTGTATTATTTTAAGGGGAAATTTATCCAATTAGCATGGCCTCCCCCTGGCCGGGTACCGCTCCCTTGGCCGGATTTTTCCCGCCGTAGCTCCTGTCTATTTCGATCTTCTTATTAGTCTTGGGTGGAGCACATGCTCTTCCCCCCATCCTGTGTTCCGCTGGCGCCCCTAGCGCCTCGCAGAGCGGGCAGTTGGGCCTAGCCGCTGTGCATGCCCGAGCCATGTGGCCTTCTTTCCCGCACCTGTGACACAGACTACTCCTATCCACCGCTGACGAGCAGGTGGCTCTTACATGCCCAACCTCAAGGCACCTAAAACACTGCAGCGGTCTCTTGGGGACTGCCGTTATTCTGGCGTAGGACCATCCTACCGCCAGTTTCCCCATTGCTGCTAGTTTCCTTGCCCCGGCCACCGGGCATTTAACCCAGGCTGTGCCCATTCCTCCTCTCATGACGTTGATTTCTCCAACTACGACGTCCTCCTCTCTGCACTCTATCGCGGAGGACACCGCCTGTCTCAGTTCTTCCTTGTTAATAGAGATGTCAATGTTCTCTATTTTAATCTCTGCTCTCTTTACTGGAGCCGCCACTCTGACCGCCATGGGATCCAATACGTTGGCCAACTTGGACGCCAACATGGTCGCCTTTTCCCTTTCTTTATCACCGGGTAGCCGTATTACTATCGACCCGGTCACCCCCATTCTCATCTCTAATTTAGTCACCCCTAACTCTTTCAGGGGGATGTGTTCCCGGGCTTTAGCGATAACCTCAGCATACGTGGTCTTGGCTGCGTCCTGCAGTGTCACCGTAACCGCGGATGATCGCGGACTGCGCGGCAACACCCCGGCCGCACTCGGCTGTCTCTCCTGTCTTCTCCTCCCCTCCCGGACGCGCGCCGTCAACGGGGGGATACCTCCCCTCGTTTGTTGCCCACAGGCCCTCGGCGTCGCCGTCGGTGCTCCCATTGCTGGCATCGAGGCTGGGGCAGCCGCTACAGCTGCGTAGCTGACCTTTCTCTTCTCCCTCCTAGGCCGCACCAGCACCCACTCTTCTTCCGCCAGTCTCGCGGAAGGCATTGTCTCCGCAGCCTCTGCTTGGTAGACTCTCCCTTGTTCCCTGGTTCTGGGAGAGGGCTGGGGGGCTCCCTGCCCCAGCATTCCCTTCACTTGGGACCTGATCTCCCTTGCTATCTGGGGGCCGATCATATCCATCTTCTTCTCCAGAGCCTCTAGGCGGCGGTCCCTGTCCTGGGCTTCCTGCTCCTTTCTTTCGCGAAACCCGTTCGCCCTCTGGGCCCTGTCTTCGGCAAGCTGAGAACGCAACTCCTCGTTTTCCTTTCTCAGCTTCGCTAGCTCTTCCTTCAGTTGGTCTATTTCGTGAGACCTATCTTCCTCGTACCGACTTTCTCGGTGGGCTTTCCTGGTCCGGTCCTTCCAGACCGCCGAGAAGTAAGTCGCTGCCACCTTTAGGTCCCTTATAAAGGTACCTTTTAATTGGGAAGAATTCCTTGCCACTCGCATCACCCGCTCTACCTGACGGGCATGTTCGGCGCTTATGTCGGCCTGCGAACTGGAGCTGATTTCTTGCATCAGCTTCTCCGGGATTACTGGGCAAGTTGTTTCGGGGGCCAGCTTCCTCTTCTTCCCCCTACTTGACCTAGAGGATGACGCCCTCGATACCACTGAGGCGTCCGACTCTTCCTCATCTGTAGGAGATCCCTGGGCCTTTTTCTTAATTTTGAATCTCCTGATGTCCTCTGTCGTTGGGATCCTAAAGGGGTCCCGACTCTCTTCCTGCGATTTCCCGGAGCTTTCCGATGTCACTACTGATGGGATCTACTTCCATATTTACTGTGGAATTCTTATCCCCTTTTTTCCTCTCTTTGGGTTTTCCCCGTTCTGTCTTGCTACGGTCCAGCTTCTCTGCTGCCGCAGCCTTGGCACCAGACGTATTTACGCATCCGGGAGCCTGGTGTTCCGCCCTCGGATGGCCGTGGTCGTACACTGACGACGCAAGGGGGCCCACTTTACTACCACCCTCTGCGCCGGTACTGGGGTATCCCACCCCTGCACCGTAAACTTTATTATCTTGCGTGGTACTGTCCATATTTATTTATTTATTTATTTATTGGCTTTGCCTCAGTCGTCAACAGATTTCCCGTCCTGGTGCCACTCACTCTTTCGCACTCTGCCCTGGTCAAAGCCGGTGCAGGGTGACAGGGAGCCCCACGAGAAGGTGAGGTGAGTGGTCTTGGCAGATATGAGCCCACCAACTTCTCCGAAATTCTCCGCACCGGATCGGTCAACTGACGGGTACCAAGGCACCGACCAGCCGCCGCCCGGCTATAGGACAATATCAGATCCATCGGGGTTTCCCGGGGCGTAGATCCATGCCCCGAGAACTCATACCGGCCTCTTGCTCCCCTCTTTACGCCGTACTGCTTCTACCGTAACCACGCCTTTATGTGTGTGGGCATGTTACCCGTCACCACGCACAAGACTCCATGTGACACTGTACGGTAGGCAGTAGATGTACGGATCATCGTCGCCCTTTGTGCCCTCTTAATGATCTTCTTATTGATCACCTCAACAAGGGATGAGGCCCATATAGGTGCACCATACAGGACCACAGACTCCCACACCCCATAATAGAGTCTTCGAACCACGTCCCTAGGCCCATTCACATTGGGAAGCAGGCCCCATATGGCACCCAAGAACCGTTTCGCATTGTCACACGCCCTTTCTTCTGCAGTCCTCTGCAACCGCGACCGTCCTATTCAGGGCATCGAGGGTCCCCCTCCTCCTCCTGAAGCCAAACTGGTCCTTGTGGAAGGGATCTCGCCCGATGCTCCTCTCGATGAGTATCTTCAGCGTGTGCTCCCAGACCTTACTCAATGCCGGCAGTATACTGATCGGCCTGTAAACCGATGACAGTGTCGGGTCTCTGTTGGGCTTGGGTATCAGCACCACCCTAGCCACCTTCCATACTGCCGGTATCCTACCGCAGTTGTTAACTCCATTGAGCACAGCTAGGAGCACCCTCGGTCTTCGTTCTGCCAACAATCTGATTAAAGTACCGGGGATCCCATCCACCTCTGCAGCCTTCCTAGGATCACATTTCCCGACGGCCATCTTCAAATCTTCCTCGTCTATACGTAGATCCTCGACTCCGTCGGGTACCGCAGGTGGGGCCAATCCAATTCCTTGCCTACCCGGTCGCAGTTGCTGCCCGGTAACGAAGAGGTCGTCCAGGATACTCGCCACCCTGTCACCTTCGAGGGGCTCGGATGGTGCCGACCGCATCACTCTGCTCCTCACCACTCGATACGGCCTGCCCCACGGATCCTGGTCTAAAGTGGTACAGAACCCCTTCCAGCACTCCTCCTTACTGCGTTCGATCGCCCTCTTCAGGCTCCTTCGTGCAGCCTTGAATTCGGCCACCAGGACTTCGGCATCTTCCTTGCGAGCCGCCACCGCTCGTTGTGCTCTTCTCCTGCTCCTGCACATTGCGCTCCTTAACGAGGCTAGCTCGCTATTCCACCAGTAATTGGCTCTTCTTTTCGCCCGCGACGGGAACTTCTTCCTCAAAGTCTCGGCACACGTGCGCTCCAAGCTATTCTGTAGCCTTTCGCCGCATGCCGACTCGTCAATTTTTAAAACGTGCTCCGCATAAACAGTATCGAATCTACTAAAAAAGCTATTCGTATCGATCTGCTTCGTCGAGTACACGAACGCCCCACCAACCGCCCTCTTAACGCTGCTCGTAAATACGTGCATAATATAAAAATGGTCAGAGGCTGAGTACCAATCCAAGACAGCACTTCTCCTCTAACTCAGCCTCATACGTCGATCGATACTCAACATATCCGGAAAACTAGTCCTTCCATTTCTCAGGAAGGAATAGTTCCCCGTCATCCTAATCGGTAACAAACCGCGCTTGGTGATCACGTTCAGCAGGCATGTTCCCCTCCATTCGGTCCGTTGCCACCCCACACTCTAGACTTAGCATTTAAAGTCACCGGCAACCATTAGCGCCGATGCGCTTTTCCTCTCCTCCTTCAAAACACCATCTAATTCCCCCAAAAAGGCATCAAAAATGTGCCTAGTCGTATTCGGGGAACAGTACCCACTGACACAGAACACGTCACAGACCCTGATTCCTACGATCCCAGTCTTTTGTACCAGGGTTTCGCTCATCGCGTATCTACCGTTAAACAGGGTGACCCATATGGATGCATCCCTGCCCTCGTCATTAAACCAATAAGGCAATTGCCTATAGGGCTCAGAGATGACCACAATGTCCACCCTGCTTTCACATACGTACTGCATCATTAGGTCTTGCGCCAGCCTGCACCTAATTGAGTCCCCGTCTAAATTTCCTAACCCCTAGGCACCCATCGCCTAGCCCGGGCACGCCAGTGAACTGGTGATGTGTTTTGCGCTGATCCCCTCCTGCCTCGAACACATTGCGCACCTAGGTTCCCTATCACAGTCTTTTCGTGTTCCGTACTACGGTACTACCACACCTCCTACAAAGTTCCCTCTACCCGGGCACACCATAGTACATTTTGCTGCCATGTGCCCCAGCATGTGGCACTTATAGCAGCGCTGTGCGCCGGTAAGCAACCTAACCGAGGCTATGGTTAGCCCCGTTCTCAGCCTCCTATCCCGATCTTCACTCGGCACCCCATTAGCAGGGAGGACCACCACCGCCACCTGCGTGCCCCATGGTGCCATCTTCAAAGATTTGACCTCCACGTTCACGCTGTCCTTAATCCCCCATTGCGCTCTTATCTCTTCCACCAGCTCCTCCTTGCTGGTGAGGGGGTCAATATTTCTAATCTGCAACGTCACCCTATTAACGAGCGCGGCCACCTCCATGCTATCGTTTAACGCGGCTCTCAATTTGATCGCCGCCTCATGCACCGACACCGTCCTATCAAACTCAATCAGGATGTGTCCTGCCCTTGTTCTTCGGACCCCAGTGGCTCCCTTCCAAGGTGTTCCTGGCCACCATTATCTTTTTATACACTTGGATCCATTCAGAAACTTCTTCTACCTTTATCAGGAGCGCTTCCCTCCTTCTTCTATCACTTGGTGCACCCCTATCCTCCAGGACCACCTCTCGACTATTCGTCGGAGGCACTTTAGGAGCCTCCTTTATCAAGGGAGCTCTCCTCTCCCTTTTTCTCCTTTCGACTTTCATCCAAACCTCGGAGTCGTCGCTATAATCCTCCTCCATCCTGGCCTTACTGCATATAGTCCCACAGGCCTCCGCATAAGAGACCTCCCCTTTTCCAGGCCTCTTGCGCTCCTCCGTCCTCGTCAACTCAGCCGGCGATATCCCTTTCCTCTTGGAATATCCACCTTCACTGGCCGCCGTCACCCTATTGACCGCTCCACCAACAGGATCCCTCCTCCTCTTCCTCCTCCTATCTTTGTGCTCTCCGCACTGCTCCAGGGACGATAAAATACCTTTTACCAGGTTACCTACCTCCTTGATATCCTCGCCTTTGTCCTTGTCTAACTTGAATTTCTTTACAAGGACACTCAACATTTGAACAACGCCAGTGAGGGCTTGCGTAAGCCCGTTAAGCTCCTTCCTCGATATCACGACGTCTTCATCGTCGATGTCGCTAGTCATCGTGTCATCCCTGGCACTGTCCTCCGCTTCGCCAGGCAGATTGTACTCGCCTGTTTCGCCCCAGCATTTTTCTCAGCCACTCTTCTCGCCAGCTGCTTAGCGTAGGCCATTCCTCTCGTCGTCACTGGCGTACCGAGATCGCTGTCCCTCATCCCAGCGGAACCCTCCGATCCTTCGACTACTATATCAGGGCCTAGCACCACTCGTGGGGCTCCTCTGGATCTTCCTGCTAGGCCTAAAGGGGTCGCTCTCCTCGTCCCCCCTGTTCCTCAGTACAACCGATATGGTGACGTTATCACTTATTTTAACATCCGACACCATCCTTGGCTTTTCTTTACTGCCCACCAACCTCCTACAGTAACCCTCGGTCTTCCCTTTTTCCTTTCCCCTACACACTTTTTTTTTTTGTGTTTTTACCTGCTATTGCAGCAGGATTCTGAATGTAGTATGCCTTACTACTGGCGCAAATACTTCGTCGTAATCCTTTCCAAATTTTTGTGAAAAACTTTTTGCGACGAGTCTTGCCTTATATCTCGCAATTTTGCCTTCGGTGTTTCTCTTTATCTTGTAGACCCATTTACATCCAATAACCTTTCGCTCTTTTGGTGGAATTACAAGGTCCCAAATCTTGTTATTTTTTAGTGAATCCATTTCCTCGTCCATCGCCTTTATCCACAGTTCTGCATCTGACCTTGATAATGCATCCTTTCGATCCTTTGGCTCTTCTAGGCTAACTGTCATTTAGTACTCCCATGTACCTATCGAGAGGAACTCCTTTATTTGATCTTTTTGATCGCCTTGGCTCTGAGCCTTGAATATCTTTACTTGTTACTTTATTTTCTTTGTCTTTGTCTTTTGAGTTTTACCGGGGAGTCGAGTGGTGAAGTGTCAAGTTGGAATAATCGAATGGTCGAGTGGTGAGAAGTCGAGTTGTGACGAATCGAGAGTTGAGTTGTAAACTGTTAGTTATGTGTTGTAAATTAACTGTTTAATTATAGCACATTACTGTATTTAGTTCGCATTAAGTAACCATCGTTTCCTGTTTAATCCATTGTAAATAGATCTATCGATCAACAGACTTATTATATAGGATAAATAAAACAAATCCTATACTATAGTGCGTGTATTGTGCACGTAGTGAATATTGTAGTATTTAGTGCAGTATAGCAGTATTCATATGTCGGGTTAATGTTGGAATTTTGGGCGTTTGACGAACCTTCATTCGAATTTGCCATCGTGGTTATAGCTGATATTTGTTGGTACAAATGTGATTATTACAAGAGGCTACAAGTAATAGCGGCGATTGGATGGTCGAGATGTCGATGACAATAAATTCAGGTTCGATAACGAATCCATGGTCAACGGGACGACGAATGCGATGTGATACACGATTCTGGTGTCACTCAACGTGCAAGTAGTACTCCTCTGAATAGACTCAATTGCAGTCCAAGTGAAACTGCCCTTGTATAGTCCTCTCCCCACCTCTCGGATCAATCTTTGTTTTTAAGGAGAGCTGTATAATTATTCCATACCTCTGTTAGGTATACGTTCCTCCCGTGACCGTGGCTACGTTCAGTGACCCATTATGTCACTTCGAGCCCTGAGCACCCATAATCGGGTTAGAACATCACAACTATTTCTTAGTTTTATTACTTCCGTGTAGCTATAGTAAAAGTTTGGACTAGGGTATTGGGGTTTTCCCCAACATTTCAAAAGGGAGGCCCCGATGTCCTTTCATCTCCGGCACATATTTATTACGATGTCTACATTTGGAAAACTTTCGGCCATGCACTTATGCTACAGTGCGGCGGACGACAATAGCACGAAAGCGTGAAATTTATACGCCGAAAAATATTCTAATAGGAATGTTTAGCAATTAGAACTATAGACTAATCGGACGAATTCAGCACAACGATCCGAATCTGGGGTTGCATCACGTTCAAGAATATTCAAGAAGAAAAGATCTTTGCAAATGGATGAATAAGAAAATCCAACGCTGTTCTAATTTTCCCATAAGAGTACTATTTATAAATGAGGTGACATTCGATAAATGTGGAATAACAAATATACGTAAAAATAATAACATACGTGCAAATAATAACAAATATACGTAACGAATATTTCGTGAATATATTACATTTGAAAATCTGCACGCATTAATAGATGATTCATGCAGATGGTGCACTACCATATTCTATCAACGCAGTGCAAGTGCACTGGACTAGCTGTTTTGCAAAAAGCCTTTTTTGGCTATTTAATTTGTACTTCACAATTTTTCCAACTGGACATTCGTTAAATTTTTCTAACTTTATTGCAAATTAACATTGTGTCCTTTTTTTTCTTGAATGGGGTCAGTGGGGTGTTTTCTCTTTAGACTTATTATGAGGATTTTGAATGTGTTGCCATTCTTACCTTGTATTTTTTTACATATTTTCCGATTTCTTCTTTAACCGTTGATATTTTTAGGCCTTTGCGTATACCCTCGTTTCTGACATACCATGGGGCGTTGACTATTGTTCTCAGTATCTTCGATTGTACCGATTCTCTCATTGCTGCCGTCCAAATTAGTTTTATTATCGTTTTATAAATTTTTAATTTATTGTATTTTCCATGCTGAGTTCAGAATTTCGACTAGTTAGCCAAGATATCTCTCTTCTTTTTATGCGTATTTTGTCCATAATTGATTTAGTATGTTGCTTCCACGTAAGTTATGTTATGTGTGTTTGTGTTATGTGTGTTCCGTTCAATTGGATATTTGGTGGCTTTCGTTTTCGTAGTTGAAAACAGGTGCAACGGTCGAAGAGAACCTGTGCTTTTGCCTACTCGGTACCCAGATTTAAATCCTTCCGACTTTTATGTTAGGACATATGAAGACACAATATGACACAATTTTAAGAGAGGTCAGGCTCTACAAGAAAACGGAGGACATATCGAACATCTATCGTAATTTTTTATATTTTTTGTGGACACTTGCGGCCGGGACAATCGCGGTGCGTGTGTGGTTTTCCTGTAGACACTCGCAGAGGCGAAGGAGTAGAGCAAACATTTTCGATATGCTCTTATGAATTTCCGCGAGTAAGCAAGTTTTATGTTTAATTTACCATTTTTTTTTTACAAAACGTCTCATGATGTTATTTACGTGGCTGAATACCATAGTTTTCATCTCTACAATTTTTACCCGGTAAGTTGCCGCTCTTGTGTTGTTCGGATTAATTGCTGCTTAAGCTGATATTCCTTCGTTCGTGTAAGGAATTTTGTTGGCGTGCAGGGATATTTTGGCCGATTTTTAATTGTTACAAAAAACAAAGCCGAAAACGCAATGTGGAGGATGGTTGATCGAGTTGTTATTTAAATGACGAGATAATCCGATGTTGAAACCGTCAATTATATTTTAAAATAATAAATAAATACAGATTATGTTCGCTAAGACGCTCGTACTAACGGAGTCGCTAAAGACTGGATAAATCGCTAATAAAATCGCTCAAGACTGACTGATAAATCTGGTCGCTTAGTGATCGCGTTCGTTTATTTATACTGGTCGGTTATTATTTATACTGGTTAATTCGTCTTTATTTGACGGTTGCACGTAGCGGCGACATTCTTGTGCCCGGAGTTTATTTATTATTACATTATGTGTATCCTAACGATATTGATACTCCGAGGCAAAACATGACAACATGATTCGAATTGTCCTCTAGCTCATGTACCACTACAGCAATTTGTTTACTCTTAATTTTCGTCTTAGTTTGGCGTCAAGAATCGCCTCTTAAATTATGTGAAATCAGTAACCGAACACCCTGTATAGTAGATATTGCAACAAGCAAAAATTAGTTGCTTGGAAATGATCCTTTTTAAATGGTGGGAGTTCACAGTACTTAATATTAGATTTTATAATAATACCTGATTCACCATGTGCTCTGCTGCTGTAGTATTAGGTGTGATAAGTATTGTAACCATTGACTTTAAATTTTTGTCCGTAAAATGAGTTTTAGAAATAAGCATTATGTCTACTTTTTGGTAGTTTAGAAAGATTTCCAGTTCGTTTTTACGCTGACCCACACTAGAGTTACTTACTACAGTTAGGCTATTGATCTGTTTGTTTCTTAATTAGGTTCTCTAGTCTGTAAAAGGTTTCTGTAGATTGTGCATTAATTGTTGGCTATTATTGGTGTTATCATGTAGGTATTTACTGTTCCTATTTTCTAGAATTGCCTGAGCATACCATACGGAAGGAGAATCAATTGTGTGAGAAGTAGTAATAGGATTCAGATTGTGCTGAGGTCTGAGTTTGGGGTACATTTTTCTATGGACCTCCTTGTGAACTGGGTAGTCTTTATAATTTGCTGGATGATTACTTCCACAAAGGGTGCATTTCGGAAGATTGTCTGCCGGTTTAGTGCACTCAGTTGTTGGATGTAAATCTATGCATTTTATACAGCGAAATTGGTGGTTACAATATTTTAGGCTTTGCCCTTATTTTTGACACCACTTACACTGCACTATCTCTTTTTTTTATGTGATGGTTCAAATTGTACTATGAAATTGATAATTTTTTCAATATTCTGCTATCTATAAATGGTTTTGTTCTTTGACTTTTGCTTGAGATCTATGAAAAACAGGGGCAATGGGTTTTGTGTAGCTCCGTGTTTTATATTGCTAATATTAGTTACTTCGTGTCCGCGCTGTAGAAGTTCTTCCCTTAATTCTTCTAGGTCTGCTGAGAGATGTAAGTTGCGTCCTGTTTTAATTGAAACGTGTGAAAATTAGCGTTCAACATTTTTAGAAGTGATATTATTTTTCTGTATGAATCAGGGTTACTCCGTATTATCTTGACCTAGTCATCATTTACTTTGGTTTGAATTCGTCTGAGCTTTTTGTTTTGTACGTGGAGAAATCCTCATGGACACTCAGCAGAACCTCTTATGAATTAACTTCAGTTGCACCCCCTTCTCGCGTCCTCTTGTTCGAGCCAGTCCTAATACTTCCTGACTATTGAATTGGCGTTTGGGGCGGGGGGGTCGTTGCCCCTAGCGCTTTCGCTCCTTCCAGTCGTGGTCCGTTGGGACGGCGGTGGAGCGGCTCTAGGTCCTCTGACTGCCATCCTTCTCCATCGTCTTATCCTACAAGAGTGAGAGTTTTTCTTTCTCTCCCTTTCCGCTCGCTCCTTCGCGAGCATAACTCGCTCGCAGAAAAGGCGGACGGCCTCGTATTCCTGTGACCCTCTCAGCATCGCTTCTACAATCGCTAGAGGGGGGGGGTCAATGTTTCTCCTATGGCGTGCCGCAGAGTGTAGCGGGGCAGCTCCCACGCTGGACAGAGCTCCGGGGTGTGCTGAGCTGTGTCCCTGCCCTATCCGCAGTGGTGACAGATGTCTGTCGTCTCTCGTCTGATTCTCTTCAGGAACTCGCCGAACACGCGCTCGATGGGTCGCCTTTCCTCCCCTTCCTTGCTGGTGTAGCATATCCACCTGTCGTCGAGGTAGGCTCGGATCAGCCGGACGAGGTATTTTCTTTTTTTTTTCTCTTTTTTTGAGCGTGCAAGGGCTCGGCCTGAGGCCGACCGCGCCATTTCTCGAATATAAAACTCACACTGGCTTCGCTAAACAGGTGTTCGTTTAAATTGCCATCTACCTTCAGGCGCCCAATACCCGGGGAACGGCGCGCTAGGTGGTCGGCGCGCGACTTGGAAAAACCCTGCCCTCTCCTTTCGGGTCATTGGACAAGTTGAACCTGCCCTTTCGGGCGGCAGCTCACTTAGTCGGCGCGGGGCGATGCAAGCATCTTGCCGCGCCGTTACCAGCGGGGTCCACAAGGAGGCGGAGCTGCCAGCGTGTAGCTCGGTCCCAGCAGGTTGGCTTTCGAGCCGATTATTCCCTGCACCGTCACAGTATTCATTTTCATGAATCGCAGGGTTTCCTCCCCATTTCTTTCTTGTCATTTTTCTCAATTCCTTGTGTTCCTCCTGTTTGTTATTTTCTATTTCTTTATATTAATTTTCCTATTTTTGTATCCAATGCCTTTGTTGTTTCAATTTTCTTATTATGGGATTTCTTCTTCCGCATTTGACTTAACCTAATCCATAATGTTGTTGCCGTCATTGTTTATGTTTCTTTCATCGTTATCACAAGACTCTGTACTTCCCAGCGTTGCGGGATCTTCTTCTTCTTCCTCTTCTCCGCCTCTATGTTCTGGAAGTCTCCGAGCTAGTCTTGGACTTCTTCTTGGAGGCCGGTGTATCTGCTCTTCGTGTTGCGTGATTCTCTCTGAAGGTCGTCCTTGCGACTGCGTGCCCTCTCTCTCTCTCGTCGGATTGTCCTTCTCCTCTGCTCCTTTGCCTGCAGAACACTCCTTGTGAACAGGCGGAAGTGTGGGTATATATCCTTAGATACAAATTCCCACCTTTCCTCCGGCCAGTGCAAATTCAGTTCTCTTATTGCGTTCCGGAGTCTCTGCCTGTCTTCGTTGAATATTAGACAATCCTCCAATATGTGGTGAGGGGTTTCTATCCCTCCGCAGTCGCACATATCTATTTCGCTCAGTCGAAAAGTCTTCAGCTTACTTTTAAAGTCCCCATGACAACTGATGAACTGTGTCATATAGTGGTCAGGTTTTACCCAGGGGTTCTCGAGCCTATCCTTAACGCTGTCAAAGTATTCGTAGGTTGTCCTACCCTTCAGAGAGGTCTGCCATCGATCCTGCCATTTCCCAGTGACTTCCCTGACGATGGCTTTCTGGTTGGCTGCTCCGTCCTGTCCTCTCTTCAGCCGATGGACTCTCGCCCTGATCTAGATTAGCAGGTCGATGGGAATCGCTCCTGCAATGACCTGTAGTGCCTCCGTTGACGTCGTTCTATAGGCCTTCGTTACACGGAGAAGTGCCATTCTCTGGGATCTTGTCAACAATGCTTATCGTTTTGCTATTCAACTGGTCGCTCCAGCCGGCTGCGGCGTAAGAGATTATCGGCTCGAACAACCGTTTATACAAGATACTCATTGCCGCATGTCCGAGTCCCCATTTCGCTTTGGCTACTCTTGCAATGCTGTTGAATAGCTTCTGGCACTTCTGAGTTATTTCATAAACATGCCGACTGATCTTCAGGCCTCCTTCAAGGTGCACTCCCAGGTACTTAATAACTCTTCTCATCCTGATGCTTTTCCCGCTGATTCTTATAACCGGTGGTCTCTCCACGTCCAGTTTGCCCTTTACCAGAAGCATCTCGGTTTTTTCGGCCGACAGCGACAGCTTCTTTATGGTGCACCACTCGGCGACTCGGGTGACTACTTCTTGTCCTCTGTCCTGCAACTCTGTTCTTGCATTACCGGCGACCAGGATGATAATATCGTCCGCGTACGGGATGGGTTCGCACTCCATCGCACTCGTCGTGATATCAGCCAACAGGTCATCGAATACCAGGTTCTAAAAGCTTGGGCCCAGTACCGAACCCTGCGGGCACCCCTTCGTGACAGATTTGCTTACCGTTCCGTTTCTCCACATAATCTGCACGGTCCTGTCCGAGAAGTAGCTCCGCGTCAGCCGATATAGGTTTTGGGGGCAGCCTCTTCTTTACAACTCGTGCAAGACGTTCGGCCACCAAACGTTGTCAAATGCTCCCGATATGTTGAGTGATATGGCTAGGACGTACTTTTGGTCACTCATCAGTTGAGCCTTTTCTCTAAATTTGATAATTGCATCCACCGTTGATCTACCAGGGCGAAAACCGTACTGTCGGTCCGAGGACATCTCGTGCGTGTGGAAAATGTTCTCCATTCTCGCATCCATCATCCTTTCGAGCAACTTGCCCACCATAGACAGTAGGCAAATTGGTCTATAGGACTTCGGGCTGCTTCTATCCCGATCTGGTCCTTTAAGGATGGTGATGATATTCCCCCGTTTCCATGTTTTTGGAAATACTCCCCAAACGAGGCATCCATTCATGAGCCTGAGAAGTTCTTGGTGGATTCCCCCCCAGGCACGTTGAATTACCTCCGCTTCAATTGGGTCTGGGCCAGGACATTTTGCCCTCTTTAGTCTCTTCACGGCGCCGCCAAGCTCTTCGAACCGGAACTCTGGGGTATCTTCCTCGCTTGGAGGGGTTGCCATACTCCTCCTGATCTCGGCCTGCTCTGGCGTGTCCGTTTCTTCCTGGTCGTCCGGCAAGAGGGCGGTCAGCATCGCCTCCGCAGTCGTACGCCAGTTGGAGGTATCTCCTTGTGGCATCCGCAGGGTCGACCCCGTCACTTCTCCCCGAAGCTTACCGGCGACCGTTTTGTAAGCGATTCCTCAGGGTTCCTTATTGCCCTCTTTTGACACAAATTCCTGCCAGCTTTAGATCTTGGCTCTGGTGATCTTCTTCGTGTATTCCTTCCTGATTTCCCTGTACCGCAGCTTCTCTTCCTCCCTCGTTGCAGGGTCCTTAGCGCCCCCTGGTACCTTCTCCTTGCCCCGTAGGCGTCCTTCTTTGCTCGTGTGAGCTCGGGCGTCCACCATGGTACCGACCTGTAATGCCATTTCTTCTTGGAAATGGCTGCGTCGCTGGCTTTCTTGAGGACGGCCTGCAATTGTTCGGCCATTCGATCCACGTCCTCAGCTTGCTGGAGGGTGATCCCTCTGAGCGTCTCTGTTTCCTCTATAACAGTTCTCTGGAACACCTCCCAGTCGGCTTTTCGTGTGTTATATCGCCTTTCTTGAAGCTGCGGTTCGGTACTTCTCATCCCAAGAACCAGACGCGTCTCCAGGACTCTATGGTCGCAGGAGGTTCCGTCCTCTTGAACTCTCCAATCTTGTACTAGGGGTATTGCCTCTGGACTCGTTCGGGTAATATCTATGTTCGACCGCCCTCGAGTCGTCTCGAAGGTATAGTGCTGTCCTGGTTGATTAAGGACGCAGAGGCCGAATTGCGCTATAACAGCCTCTAAGGCTTCTCCTCTGTCGTCTGTACACCTGCTATTCCATAGCGGTGACTTAGCGTTGGAGTCCAGGCCGATAACGATCTTCTTTCCTCTAAGACACCTCAGTACCTTTTCCCGTTGTTCTATGGCAACTCCAATGTCTTCAGTCGGTGGAAAATACTGACTCACCGCGTATAGCTCTGTCTCTCCATCACTTACTTGCACGCATACGCAGTGTGTTGTACAGAGCCCAGCGACTTCGAGTATCGTCAGATGTTCGAACTTGAGACCGACAGCTGCCATTGGCGGGTCGTCTTTCGACCCCCGAGAGGCGATCGCAACCCCCGTACCGAGTCCAGGTATTTTCTCGCTGATGCTGTATGGCTCTTGCATCAGCAAGATATCATCGCCATCAGCTCTCATTTGCCTTCTGTTCTGACTGTTTTGGATTGCTGCATATTATGTTGCAGGATCCGTATTCCCCTGTTTCCCCCGTAATCCCTTCCGTTTCTGTTTCGTGTATTATTCATAACTGGTTCTTGAAATGATTATTTCCAAAGCTTTCTTGTACATGGGACAATCGGCGCTGGAGGCCGGATGATCTCCTTTTTCCCCAGATTTTCTGCAGTTAACACAGCTGGCGTTTTTACCCTTGCTGGCGCACTGCTTAGTGCTGTGTCCGCTTACCGCGCAGTGTGCGCAGATTTCGTAGTTTATCCTACAATACTTAGCTACATGGGCGTATCCTTGGCATTTAAAACATCGGCTGACAGCTATATAATCACTAACCTTACAGGCATTCCAAGAAATAAATACTTTGCTGGCTATTAACTTGTCTCTTACCTGGGGGGACTTCCAGTACCCAGTTTGTTTCTTCTGAGTCCTTACGACCAGTTCTGAAACAGAATCGAATAGACGCAACGTCCTCTTCCGTTAACCTGTCCTGGTTCTGCTTCCTGATGCAGACCAGTAGCTCTTTTTCCGGAATTTCCCGTGGTACATCGTACAATATAACACGGGGTAGTCTCCTTTGTGGGTGCTGGTTTTTAATCCAGCCTGCTTTAACTTGGCGTTCTCCCTGAACGCCCTTAGGCCCTCCGGCTTCGTCGTTTCTACGACCAGGCCCCCACTTATTTTCTTGACTACAGTAATTTGAATGCCTTTCTTGCGCGGGTTCACTAGTGTGAAGACAACTTCTCGCGCTTCCTCACTGGACTTAATTTCAGATTCCGCAGAGTTTGGGCGGAATATCAGCGCGTTCTTCGGTGGTCTTACCGCTCTTTGTCCTACTTTATTGTTCTTCAGCCGGACGAGGTAACTGGGAACCTCGAAGTGCTCCAGGGCCGTCAGTATCCTGTGCCATGGCATGGAGTTAAACGCGTTGACGATGTCCAGGGAAACCGCCAGCCCCACGTCGTTCCGAGGAACCATGTCCTCTGCCAGTTCCCGCACGCGTCTGACCGCATCAATTGTAGAGCGTCCCTTCCGGAAGCCGTACTGGCTTTCGTGCCAACCTGGCACCTGACCCGCTATGTGTCGCTCCAAGCGGGTGGCGACTACCCTCTCGAGTAGTTTGCCGACCTCGTCTAACAGGCATATCGGCCGGTACGCTGACGGCGAGGTCGTCGGTCGGCCCTCTTTACGGAGCAAGACCAGCCTCGCCATCCGCCATGCCCGGGGGTAAGCTCCCTCTTTCAGGCATCTTGTGTAGAGGCGCCGCAGTCTGGGAGGCATGACTCTCATCACTTCCCACCAGATCCGACCCGAGATTCCGTCCGGGCCCGGCGCCACGTCGCGGGAGGCCATTCTTCTGGCCGCCTCCCATATCTCTTCCTTACGTTATGTTTTACGAATAATAAGTTTAACGAATGATGAGATTAACGAATAATAGGTTTTACGAATAACAAGTTTAACGAATAATGAATTTAATTAACGCTTTCTTCTCGATGTATTGGTGGGTATCGATACTGTTTAGTATTGATGGGTATGTTGTCCTTCGTGATTATCCTATGTTCCAGAACTACGGTTGCTTCTAATGTATCTCCTGGGATATGAAACCTATCTTGATTATTACGAATCAGTTTTTTAACGCTTTCTTTTTCTTCTTCATTCAAATGTTCGAGTCGTAGTAACTCGTTTATTTTCTCGTATCTACTCTCCTCTGATTTTAGAACTGTATTGCACGCTGTCCTAGGAAGCGGGGGAGGGGGATTTTCAAATTCTTTAATTGCCATCGTTGGTGTTGTAAATACGTAATCTCTCGAGGTAGTATTTATTACCCTTATGTAGCCTTTTCCTTTATGATTCCTCACAACTGCGTTACCGAAATAGATTCCCTTGTTCGGCTCGATTTTTGGAATAAATCCCTCTTTCATCTCTGGATTAGCGATATTAATGGAACACGTCATTGAACTTCGCTTCGGTATAATTATTTTTTCCTTAGTATCGAAGGGGATGTAAGTATTTCCCCATCTGATATGTTTTCCCTCGTAATCTAGATAATCTAATAATAAACTCGTCTTAGTCCTTAAGTCTGGGGAAACTATTCGTGCAGTTGGGGTCGTTGGGGAATCGTTAAATTTTATTGAAATAATTCGGAGAGGTCGCCTTCCGAATCTGAATTCAACACCTGATGATTTTTCTTCGCCGGTTGCTTGTGTTTCACTCTTTTCCTTTTGCCTTGGGATTCCGGATTCTCTGTGTGTGACCTTGTTTGGCTGTGGGATGATTCCCCCACAATATTTAGTGGTTGTTCGTTCAATCTTATGGTCGGCGTTGCGTTCGTTCTGTCTCTCGTTATGGGTGGTGGAGTCGATCTCGCGGGTGTAGCTGTCCTTGTTCTGGTTGTTGCCTGTACTCTTGGGCGATTCGGCGTATCGTTCCTTCGTGGCTCGCCCCATTCTCCCGAAGGACGTGTTTGGTTTCCCGATGGTCTCGAAGCATAGGGTACGATTAATCCGGCATCTACTCGGGCTTTAAATTTGTAACAGTCTTTTACTTGATGCCCTGGTTTTTTGCAATAGTCGCATGTGATGTCTCGTCCCGTGGAATCCAAAAAATTCTGCGATGGAGGTACCGATCTTCGATCTTGGCGGTTGTTCCCGATATTGTTGTTATTGTTTGCAGGACGCGCGTTGTCGCGTTTATAATAGTTCGAGGGTGTCGGTCGTTGGGGTCGCGTTCTATCGGTTATTTGTTTCAACTCGTGTGTTGCTTTAACGGCTTGACGATACGCATCTTCTAAAGTATGGTATCCTGCTAATTTTACTCGCACATATACCTCGTTCGGAAGTCCTTTAACGAAAGCTTCACTCGTTTCCCAATCTATAGTATCTTGGATATCGGGGGATATAATGCCGTAGTCGCCTCTTTCTCCGTCCATTATTGCCAATCTAAGATTTTTAACGCGATCCATATAATCCAATATGTTTTCCCCGGGTCGTTGAAATATCGTTCCTAATTCCCCTTTATATTCGTTGAGAGATTTCCTTGGGCCGAATAGATCCTTTAACTTGTTTCCGAAATCACTTAGACTCATCAATTCCGTATCCTCGATGGCGAGGAGCGCGTGTCCACGGAGCCTATTTACTAATAATTTTACCAATTGAGGTTCTTGATATCTGGGAATCATATTTCGCGCGCGCTCACAAGCTCTTAAAAACTGGAATACCGATGGTCGATATCCGTCAAACACTGGCACCGATTCGATTGCATCTTTTAGCTTAATTGGCTGGATATGTCCACTCGGCTGAACCGTCTCTTGTCGCGTTGTCGGCGGTGATACGGGCGTTTTAAATTCTTGTTTTGTTTTAAGTTCGAATAAGCCGCTTTGCAATTCGGTGATTTTTGCACTCATATCGCGAAAGTTCGCATCCCATGCTTTAAGCTTTTCCGACAATGTCAAGGCCATTTCTTCGTCCAACGATTCCACTACAGTCGTCATTGTTTCTTAAAATATATATATATTTTATCGACAAGCGTGACAACCTTAATCTTCTATGGAGCGTAGCGAACTGTTTAAACCAACTTTAATCCTCCGTGAAGCGTATCCCACCGCTGCCACCAAAATATTTTCTATATATCTGTCGGATCACGATTCGAATTTTGGGCGCGCGACGACTCCTCATGTGGACTAGCCATCGTTTCACAAAGCCGAGATTTTATTTACACGTATATACAGGTCTATCACTAAGCTTAACAAATAATAAGTACAACTAATAATAAGTCTAACAAACACTAAGCCTAATGAATAATACGATCTACGAATAATTAAATTAAATAATACTATTAGCAATGTTTGAGTTCAAACGAATCCACGGTCACCGGGATAACTCCTTACTAAGCGAAACTAACTTGGACGCAAATGCGATCGTCGAAAATGTTCGATGTGTCACTCTCCAAGGCAATCGCAAGAATGCCAGCCTCGTGGAGATTTTTCTCCCTGTACGATTGCATTTTGTTTTCTATACCCGTTTGGAAGCATCGAGAAGGTTCCAAACGCCGTTGCTAGGCACACTCGTTGGAAGCATCGAGAAAGTTCCAAACGCCGTTGCTAGGCAGTTTCTGCCTGGAGTTTTGATTACTAATACAATGTATGTCCCATTGCATCGGCACCTCCGAGGCAACATCGCACGTGGCTAGGCCCGCTCTCGAGGCCGCATGCCGCCACAACCACATTTCTCGGAAAACACATACAACCACTCCAGACCTCCGTTAGATAAAACATACATCCCGTGACCGTGGCTACGTTCAGCGACCAATTGTCACCTCGAACCCAATCTCGCTTATTACAAATCTTAAGCAATTACAACTATAATAAAATCTAGGCTAAGGTACTAGAGGATGTTCCCAAAATTTCCAAGGAAAGGCTTCGGCTTTCCTTTCATCTCCGACATATCTATTAATGTTACGTATTAGTTTATTGACATCGATCAAATTTTTAAATTTAGAGTTTACGGAAAATTTTTTTTTTGATGTTGAGTTTGAATTTAGTCTGAAGGAAGATAAATTGAAATGATATTATTGTGTATGTAATACTGGTTTAGATTTCTAATTAATACGGTAGTTGCTGCCACCAGAAATAGTCTCAGGACTATTTCAAAATATTTTATTTTTATTAATTTTCCGTTTAATGGGTAGCGTTAACTGATGCTTAATGCAACTGGTAAACGAATTTCACTTTTCGGCTAACCTGCGATGTGCAGGAATACTGGCACGGGAGAGGATTAAAGCTGGGATTAATAATTATTTGTCCTCGTTGAACGGATTTTATTTGAATGTTGAATTGCTTAGATTATTACCTTTATATATATATTTATTAGCCGGATATATATATATTTTTAGCGTTGCTGGATTGGATAGGAATGTGAGATTTTCGTTGTTTTATATAAATTTATTTTTACGTTCGACTTCTTCTTCTCTTTTAATTTCACTGTAATAGTTTGCCGTTAGAACCGAAACTCAATTCATTTACTACGATGGATTCCGTTACAACGATTTCCTTGCCTTTCGAGTTTAATAATCGAGGATGATTCTAACGATCCTCTCTGTGTGGGACTCGTGTGATTTCGTAAGCCTTGCCCAAAGACGGGTAGTATTTTACCAACAGTGGGAGGAGGAATGCGAAGATCGACGGGTGTTTTTGATAATCGAAAACACCGTTTGCACAAGCCAACACAGCGAACGATCCTTTGCATGCAACGATGGCAAGAATATCGGTTATTAGCAATGCCGGTATTGCTTTTAATTTTCGATTGACCCCGACGATGTATTTAATAGTCCTCTCTGTGCGGTATTTGTGTGATTTCGCAAGCCTTGCCCAAAGACGGGCAATATTTTGCCAACAATGGGAGGAGGAATGCGAAGATCAGTGGGTGGTTCAGTAGCTGAAAACACCGTTCGCACAAGCCGACACAGCGGACAACTCCTTTTTATTTAGAGTTTGAACAATGATTCTATCTTCGAAACCGTTCGCGAAAATAAAACGAGACCGATGATACGAAGTTCTAATTCGATTCTCGAGGGCAACGAAATTATCAGAGAAGAAGGAAATTCTCAAAATTAATTTTCTTACCTTGAGGAGTAGACGCTGTCTGGCGCCATTTACCTCAGCTGCTCCGTTGGTCGTCGAAGGTTTTACTGGGTTTATTACTTGAAATCGAATATAGTTTACTATCAACGTTTACTTTATTTTTCTATTTCGGTACGGACAGAACAATTTACTGACTGGATTAATACCGCAATTACAATGCGCGTTCAAGATAAATTCTCTTTTTCCTTGGTCGCGGCTCTCTTTCCTGACCAAAAACTAAAGACTCCGAAGCGCGAAATACTATACAAAATTTCTAAAGATGAGCGCGATAACGAACGTAGTAACGAAATAATTAACAAAAGTGAACAAAATAATTATAAACCGTAATAACGAGGATCGCAATAATAATGAACAAAGAATAATGTAATAAGAATATTCACCAGGATGATAATGTTGATCGATAATTGGTGAGTATAATAACGATAATGTTAATGAGTGAGCAACGTAATAAGAATATTCACCGGAATAATAAATGATAATTGAGCGTAATAATGTTCACCAGAATAATAATGTTAATCGCTAAATGATAACTATCGTAGTCCTGGTCTTCTGTCCATTTAAAGGGAGTGTCTTTCCTTAATAGTTGTGTCAATGGTTTCGCGACCTTGGAGAAATCGGGTATAAATCTTCTATAATATCCTGCTAGTCCCAGAAATTGTTTGATATTTTTCGCCCTCTTCGGTCGTGGAAATTTTGATACGGCTTCGACCTTCTTTGGGTCGGGTTTCACGCCATCCTCGTTAATTATATGTCCCAAATAATTCACCTCGTGTCGTAAAAATTCGCACTTATCCGGTTGCAATCGTAACTTAGCTTTCCTCAGTCTTTCCATTAACTTATTAAACTTAATTTCATGTTCTTGGAGAGACGTGGAATAAATCACTATGTCATCCAGATAGACGAATAGTTCTATTCCTTGCAGACCAGATAATATTGAATTCATTAAACGTTGAAATGTTGCTGGGGCATTCTTTAATCCAAAGGGCATTCGTTTGAATTGAAAATGCCCGTATGGTGTCGAAAATGCTGTTTTGTGGGCATCTTCCTGTGACATACGAATCTGGTGAAAGCCTGATGCCAAGTCGAACGTGGAAAAATATTTTGCACTTCCTAATTGATCCAATATTTCTGTAATGTTGGGTAGTGGGAAGGCATCGCCAATCGTTTTATCGTTCAATTTTCTGTAATCGATGACTAGTCTCCAGCGCTTATTTCCTTGCGAATCGGGTTTTTGGGCACAATCCATAACGGGGAGTTATATGGAGATGTTGATGGTTCCACTACGTCCGTATCTAGTAGCTCTTGGACCTGTCGATTTATTTCTTCTCGATGTATTGGTGGGTATCGATACTGTTTAGTATTGATGGTTATGTTGTCCGTCGTGATTATCCTATATGACATATATATGTCGGGTTATCGTTAGAATTTAAGGCGCGTAACAGTTCTTCATTTGAATTAGCCATCGTTTTGTACAACAGAGAGTATATTTACAGGTACGAAAATGACTTTTACAAAGTTTAACGCACAACCGTGGTGTTTAGACACGCTAGATGCAACTGATAATGTTCTTGGGTTCGATAACGAATCCACGGTCAACGGGATAACTCTTTACTAGGTGTAGAATACTCTTAAGCACAAATACGATTGCTGGGACGCTCGGTATAAAACTGCTCGATGTGTAACTTTCCAAGGCGATCGCACGAATAACAGACTGATGAAAATTTTCCACTCTTTACAATTGTAAATTCTCGCTACGATTCGGTTAATCATCGCCGCGAATTAGTCGTTCCCCTGTTTCGGTTAAGATAACAGAGGTGGTTAAATGAATGTAACACTGTATAGTGAGTTATATATCACCGTTTATTCTAACAACTTGTAAAAAAGACAGTTACGCTGGTGCGTATGTATGAGATGAGTGAGTGACTGATCTACGGGTGTATCCCCGGTCAAAGGATGTTGACTGTTCGAAGGATGTAAAATCAGTGATATTCGGAGACGATGCAGTGGCGGAGGAAAGCTAAGGATGGGTGTGTCTAGCGCACGGAATCATCGGATTTGTTGGTGACGATTTTGGCTAAGAGAGTGAGGGAAATAGGCTTCGTTGTTAATTGGTTAAAACGAAGGTTGGTGGACTAGGAAGGGTCTTAGCCGCCCTCGAGAGAAAGTGGCTAGTGGGAGGAAAGTTGCATCATACGTGAGAAAAACTAACTTTCCCTTGTCAAGCCGTAGTAGACAATGGTCTTTAGAAATGGTACGGAAAACAGATGTTTGTTCGGTTTGAAGGACCTCGACTAGGAAATTCCTGAGATTTATGGAGGGTACTTGAGAATATTGAGGGTACGCAGTAAGTATCTGAAGACATCTGGTTGCCATCTTGCCCGCGGTGTGTGGCCTGGTCTAGGTAAAGTGTTACGCGACGTAACACCGTCCTTGAGGGAAGGTTGCTAGCGGGAAGCGTCGTTCGTTGAAAAGTAGATCTCCCCTATCTTCCCGTAATTGGGACAAAGATTGTTTGTCTGTTTGAAGGACTTTAGGTAACTAAATCTTAATGTTTATAACGGCCCTCGAGCTAACTGTACATGTACTGTAGAGACGCGTCGGCATCTGGTAACCATCATACCCGAAGAATAGACTCTGCGTGTGGCGAGCCACGGGACAGAAACCGTTGGAATGTTTACTGTCGCGTGCCGCTACAAATATTTCTTTTAAGGAGAGATATAGAATTACTCCATACCTTTGTTAGACATAGCGTTCATCCCGTGACCGCGGCTGGCTGTTGCCTCGAGCCCAAGCTCATTATCACAACTCTCGAACAATTACAATCGGATTGAATAACTACAATTGTTTAATTACGCCTATGATAGAATCCAGATTACGGTATTAAGGGATTTTCCCGAAGTTCCAAAGGGAAGGCTCCGATGTCCTTTCATCTCTGACATATATATCTTTTCTTAGGAAGTTTTCCGAAAAAGGTCATTTTCCATCGGATTGTAAAACGATCATTTATAAACATTCAAAGTGTCGAGACTAATTTTATTAACGTAATAGCTGTTTGACGTTTATTGTCAATTCCAGCTTTTTTTCATTTTCATTTATCACGCTATCAAATATGATCCTTGCTTTGATAACAACTTGTTTTGGTTCTGTTTCAAGTTACTCGTGTATAAAAGATAAAGGGCCCTAGAAACGATGAGATTTCTCTCAAGACATGTCTCATGGCCGGGTGTCACGTGAAGTCTTAAGGCGGTTCGTAATATAGCCTCTCACAATTAATACTGTTGGCATTTTCGTTAAAAAATAATTGTTATAATATATGTTATTATATATATATGATTCTTATATGTTGTTATATGGTATATGGCTATATATGTGTCTTGTCATTTAGTCTTATAAGGTTGTACGCTTACATTTAAGATAATGTATTACTTTTGTCTGTACACAGTTGATCACACTTTTATTCATACATATACCAGGAATAACCATGCAAGCTAATAATATATAATAAGCTAATAAAATTCAGTTTAAGTAAAGTAATCGGCATAGATAATCATTATGTATTTATGATAACCAACAAGTATTCATTTGCATCTGTTGCAATTTCCTTGTTTTTTTTTGGAAGAATTTTACAATCAATTCTCATTGAGAATTATAAGTAAATTATTCTGGCGTGGTACTATAACTGGGATAATAAGTGTTTATTGTATGTTTGATTCTAGTTGAATCCAGTGCTTAAATCTAAAGGGTAATGTCTTTTTATCCTGCGGATCTGATCCGTCGTGTCAAGTAATTGAGTAACTAGTGGGTTTTGGTGGTCGTTAATTCTTATGTTATATTTATTACTAAATTTGGATATTTCTTCTTTAACTGTAGGTATCTTAAGATCGCGATGTATTGTTTCGTTGCTAACATACCAGGGTGCATCTATTAAGAATCTTAGAGTTTCTCTGTTGGAATTACTCGCTGTGATTTTATGCCTCATGTTGCTAATGTTGATTACTTCATGGCCATGGTTTAAGAGTTCAAACTTCAGTTCATCTAAGTTAGCTGAGTGGTGAGTGTTGCGTAATACCACACGAAAAGGTATTTCTTGTTTCAGTTGATATGTGTGGAAATTTGCACTCAGGGTTTTTAGTAACTTTGTTAGTTTTCTATAGGAATTATTGTTTGAATGTCGATGACATCATCAATGAAGATTGGTGGGGGAGGAGGTTCTTTTTGCGTATGTTGGTTTGTTAATGTTTCAACTATGTCCATAGAATCGTCTGAAGATTCTAATATTGCGAATCTGTTATAAGTGGTAACATGACTTGTTGACGGTTCGTTTTGACTAGTGTTTACATTTTTTTTTTAACTGTATCTAGCTTACGTTTTTTGCTGTTGTTTGCGTGGTTTGAAAGATGGGACAGATTATCCTTTTGCCACGGAGGAGGTAGAACAGTGTGGTTATAGTTTTGCTCATGAGGGCCTGATCGAATTACTTGGGCCATCTTGGAGCTAGTTAATTCAAATTGAAATAACTAGTCGAGAGGCTATGATTTGATGATGTGACGGGTGACCCGCACCCGTTCTGACATTGGAGAACGTCTCGGCGTCGCCGGAGCCAATGGCGACTCCAGGGAGGAAGCTTTGCTCACAGAACTGCTCGACGTGGCGCTCTGCGGCCTCAGCAAAGAAGCGTTGAGGTCCGATGTGGTTTTCCGTAAATTACCGATACCATTTGAGTAATTCGTCACGGTGGCGATAACGTGGAAATTATTCCGATTCCGGTCACTCGCAGGTGTGGCACCATTCGGCAATGACGAAGGTGGCAATGGCGTCTTCACGTTATGTCCCGGAAAATGACTCTCCGATACGATACTTCTGATCTCAGGTGAGTGAACGTTGACACGTTCTGATTGATGGGCATTCACCGTGGGCGTGCTGATTGAAGAGGAACTGCTCCTAGATAATTCGAACATCGTGGATTCCGAAACCTCTGCTGTAGGTTTCGACTCGAGATAGACTTTGTTATCTTGGACGGGATTCAGTTACTTCCGGTCCAGAGGATCGTGTGAGGTTGTCCGATTCAAGGCGTTTGATGACGTTAAATCAAATTGTTGAGATAATGACGATACGAACGTAGTTATGAAACCCCAATCTATTCTCGATAATTGGTATGCCTTTCCATGTTTTTTTACTATTCCACAAACGTTGGTTCTGTTTTTATGCAGAAAAGTAAAAGAAGTTGGACTTGTGTACCAGTTATCTACGTACAATGTATAGCCTTTATTTAAATAAGTCTTTAATAATTGCATGATTATATTCTCTGATTTGCTAATAGTCTCATTTTCGCAGCTTACAGTACTCAATGATCCATTATAAGTAGTAAAATCCTGTACAAATCCATATTTAATATCACAAAAAATAAGCGATTTGGTCCAAAATTGGTTTCTTTTAGAGGAAATGTATTGCTTGAGATACAATTTGTCTTTGTAGAGGAGTAAACTCTCATCAATACATAAGTTTTCGAAAGAATAAAATGCATCCTTAAAACCTTGTCTAAGCATATTACGAATTTCATGTAACTATTTATTTATTTTATATGACTGGTTATTGTCTGCTGTCACATTTTTTTGATACCAAGGAACAATACATTTCTCCAAGCGAAGTGTTTCGGAAAGTTATCATGATGTTAATTGTCGAAGCTACTTCGATAATCATTTGTCGTATCAACAATGAAATTTACAAAGCTCACGGAAAAGAATAATTGAAAGTAATCTGAAACTGATACGGAATATTTAATTAGTGTTTTCATTCCCGAACGATTACAATGACATTTATGAATTTTGAACCGGAACAATTCGATAGTCGATTTGAATAGTCAATTCAATTCTTTTTCAAATTCAGGCGTGCTGAGTATATTTTTTCGAATTCTTGTATTATTTGAATTGTGCTTATCTTCGACGAATATTAAATTTATTTGGTCGTCTTTTGACAGTTCCGAATAATTCCAATTTATGCTAACGTATTTTGCTGTTATTTGCAATCATTTTAGGGACAGGATAAAATCTGTTCAAAAAAAAAAGAAATATGCTTAGGCTAGGACAAACGATTAAAAAAATAGTAAATTATACCTTTGTAATTGTTTATTGTAAGGAAAAAATAAATTCAGTAAGGCTACTCCGATGAGTATTAACTTTATTTGCTGCGATCTTGCGTTTTGAGAGCGTTTTGCGATTTGTTTTATTGGTATTATTGAGCTGTTTCGTTTATGAAAAACAAATGATTATAGTGGCTCGTCGTAACGAAAGGGTCAAGTGAAGGTCACGGAAATTCCTCTGGGTAGTTATTGATCGATCGACTGTTAATTAGTTAAATTACCTTTCGGAAGTAAGGCTTATGTAAGAAAATTAAATGCAGCGTTATCACTTACTGAAAGAGACTGTTCTAATTATTTGGATGTGTGGCCTCTTCGCTGATTTCAGTGACCTTGAAATGTGTTGTCCATTTCATCATTCTGGATAACTTTTTCCTATAAGTATAATTTCATTTATTTACGGTATGTTCGTAATAGTGAATTTTATTTACTTTGCCCTCCGCCTCTGCGATATTATATTCAGTCTTGCATCTTAGTTACTACGTTGATAATATCAAGTTTCGCTTATCTTATTTACTTCATGCGTCCGATTAAGACTTGTTTGTTATTACCTCTACAAGGTGTGTTTAAGAAGTAATGAGACTAAATTGGTAAAAATGGTTAGCTGTCACTTAAAAAAGTACACTATCCCTTTAAAATATTATACTTTTAAGGCCATTATCGCTACAGGCAATGCTTCCAGTCTTGGAAACAATGCTGGAATTTTTTTTTATTTTAACTACTTTCAGTTGGTTGCTCATAACCTTTTAAATGTTACTCACAGTGCCGAAATGATATCCTTCGAGATTGTTTTTTATTTTCGAAAAAAGAAAGGGGTCACGTGGACTTAACACTAAACCGACACTTCGTGTATAGCTATTCCTACCGTGTCCGGTCAAAATGACCGGTGCTTAAAAAAGTAATAGTTTTTATGATTTAACTTAGCACGTTGACGCCGTCGTGCATCACCGGCGGGTCGCATGCGTCTGTCCCGTGAGGCCGCGTGCATCGCCGGTGGGTCACAGGTGTCTGTTCCATTGGGCGGCATGTATCGCGGTAGGTCACACTTGTATTTGTATATTGTATACACAGAGTAGGTAGTACAAAATAGGTTTATGTCATTTTATCTCAATATTATAAACAGACATTATTGAATGTAGTAAAAACATAAAAATTCAATATTATAAACTTAACATAATTATTCACTTTTTTATGCAATTTTTTAAAACATGTTAGACAGAGTGCCGGCTGGCCCTTACAACGATCACAATATGTTGTTACTTTTTTGGCTTTATTCGCAGCACACTCTCTACCTTTCATTCTATAAATGCGTTTAAACATTCACCTATCAATGTCATTACTACATCATGCGCATGTGTTTTCACTATTCTGGGACGAACATGCATGACTATTTTTTTTTTCCTGTACAGAAAAATTGTTTGATTCGCGCTATGAACATTTCCTATAGGAAAATGTTCACAGAATTGCGTGCAATGATCACAATTCGCGTCAGACCTCTACTTTTTGAGAAAAATCAAAAAGAGTACTCCAAAATTAAGGCCAAAGCTGGCCCCGTCAGCTTTACTTAACATTTACAAATTTATGCAAATTGATATTGCTAAACTATTGTATATCAATGTATTAGTTGAAGTCCATGGAATTCATTGGACAGGAATCGTATAGCTTTTATAATTTTGCTATAAATTGAGGTCAAAGTTGAAAAATTGCGATTTTTTTCAAAATCGATTTCTCAACAACTGAGGGTGACGGACAAAAACTGGTTTCAGATTCTTTTTTAGCTCTTCGAGATCTATGAGAATCACCTAGTGGGTATTGCCGCGCAAAAATCGTGTTGAACAGTAATCTGATGCTGCGTTGCCCCACGAAACAAACTGTACATTCGGGCGCCGCCTCATAGGGAAAACCCTGAATATGGGCACAGGCGTCAACGTGTTGGATAATAGTTAATCTATAACGGAATGTATATAAAATGATGAAAAAGATGTAAGGCGTTTCAAATATATTTTCTTACAAGTGAAAATTGATATTGCTTTAATCTTGCCGAGATCCCATTTATTAAGAGTAGAGGCTTGGATTCATTAAAAACAATTTTCAAGGCAATATTGTTGCATAATGGCAATGTATATCCGTCGATACCAACTACATACGATAGAAAACAAGGGGAAACGTATGACTTTTTGAAAATATTTTCGCAAGAATCGTTCATACAAGATATAACTAGTATATATCTGAAGACTTGAATGTTATATCTCTGTTGATGAATCTTCGAAATAGGTATGCAAAATATTGTTGCTTCTTGTGCAAATGGGACAGTGGAACTAAGTCACAACATTATAATATCAAAATCTAGCCCAAGACTAAGTTTTGAATCCAATCAAAAATATGTACTAAGTCCTAATTTAGTAGATAAAAACAATATATATCTGCAGCCATTACGTATTAAATTAGAACTTCTTAAATTTGGACATAAACGAAGCAGCTTTCGGATATTTAAAGTTGAAATTCCCAATCTTATCAGACGCAAAAGTAGAGAAAAGCATTGTCAAGCATTGTCAGATTCATCAATTAACACAAAACCTAGAAATTGAAAATAAAATAATACCCATAGAAAAGGAACATGGGTACTATATAAAAACTTGTGCTGCAATTTTCTCGGATTATATCGAACAATCAAGGTTCCTTCCAAATTGTAGAAGAATTAATCTGAGCATATGAGCAATTAGGATGTAATATGCCGTTAAAAATGCATTTTTTGCATTCGCATTGGGACTCTTTCCTGAAAATCTGGTACAAGTAAGTGACGATTCCATCAAGGCTTTAGTGTAATTAGGAAACGACATCCTGATAACAATAGTACTGTAATGTTAGCGGATTACTGCTGGCATTTAAAAACGGAAGCGAAGCAAATATATAAACGTCAAACAAGAAGGGAGCACTTTTAAGTATGTCCATAGATGACTTTGAGTGTTTTTGCTTCTATTACATCGTGGTGCAAAGGAAACTATATTTGTTTAATGAAACACAAAATGTGGTTTATTTATTTAATTTTCCTGTACAATTTGTTCATGCAAATTTTAAACACGGATTATGAAGGGGGATTCGTGCATATGAGCAAACCTATATAAGCGAGGCTCTGTTCAAGTAGAAATCGCGCGGCACTTCAAGAACACACCATACCATAAGTTGTCCACAGTTGATACTGCCGCGATTATCATCATATCAAGAAACGCGAGAGACTGTAAAAAAAGACTGGTCTTACTTCGTGGATCTGCTCTTAGTAGACTCGAACATGAAGGTCGCCCAGCCAATTAAGCTATTACTGAGCGCGAATTTTACCAGAATGGGTAAAGATGGACACCACCCCGAAAAGAAAAACCCCAAGGTCAGCGTCCAGTTTGCACCATTCAGTGTGCGGTGGACTCGGAGCTACAGGGCCTATTAGAACGCTTCTGAGAACAGAAAGAGATGCACTTATCTGATCCCTGAACAAAAGGTAAGCGGGTCTGCGAAGAAGTTTTATCCGAACATTCCGCCGGATCAGCAACGGAAAATTCATCGTTCGGTTATCATTCGAAACAAGTTCAGAATTCGAAGAAACCAGGCCCGTCGCTATGCGCGTACTCGCGTCCATGACGCACCATTTCCTCAAGAATTCTGCCTTCTTCGAAGCCTACCGAGAGTTGGACCTACGGCATATGTCGCTCTTCCAAGCAACATCCTCCGCCCACTGTTTTCTGTCGCATTACGGGTTCGTTCGGGCTGATCGTGTCACTACCAAGCTGCAGGTCGTCTTCAACGGTTCGAACATCAGAGACATCGAAGGCCGAAAAGACGTTAAATGATTATCTGTATATCGGTCCGAACTTGTTGCAGTGCCCGGGAGATATTTTATTCCGGTAAAAGCCCTTCAGATTGTCGACATGAAATGATCTTGTGAAGGCTGCAGCCGCAAGAATCAGTTAGAGAATTCTCTTTGAATACTGTAATATACGATCTAACGAGCGCACTTTTCTTGGCGATATGCTGTCTCTACCACCAAACCAAGGACAAGAAGGAACTACTTCCGCTTGGCACTCGTATCCTCCACCTACATCTGTCTACAGCGCTGTAAATAGCGCTGCAAATTCAGCTAAAACAGATCTTCAACACGAGTGGCTTCAAGTTGCGGAAATAGTCAGTAGACAGCCAGGAGCTCCTGTCTCTCATTGACGTGCAAGACGGTCGGGTACCAATGACGTGAGAAGAACAAGCCGTTCGAAACGACATAGGCGTTAAGTGGGTACCCGAGGAGAATTCTTTTACCAGAGGGTCACAGATGTTATGGAAGAAGCTTCGCTGCCCACGAAGAGAAAGGTGCTATCTACACCATCCTCAGCTCACTGAATTGGCTATCTGCGATCACCGTTTGGACGAAGACCTTCGCGTAAGAGCTGTGTATTGTTAAGGACGCTTGGGTTACCTTCTGCGAAAGTTCGGAAGAAGTTTCGCGAAGAGTCTGTCAGTACTCCAACGAAACTCATCCTCTGGATCAACTTGGCTGTGAGCATTCGATATGTGGAGGTACGTGACTTCATGGATGAAACTTCGGAAAGAGCCTACGCTGCATTAGAGTATCTGCGGATAGTCGACATTGATGACCACGTGAAATTTCATGTAGTGGCTGCGGGGACCAAAATTGCTATGCTAAAGTTTGTTTTCGTACCGTGGTCGCAATCTTTCAGCTCTTTTTTTTTACTGGGAGGAAATCCGCACGGACACCCCGTCGCTTCCGGGGGGAAAGCGGCGTGGTAGTGTCGATTCCAACCGACTGAAACCTCCACGATGACTGTCCCTGTTGCGATCGAGGGGGGCCCGGGAACCGCTAGAGCGACACCCCTCCCCTCCGCCCCCCGCACAACAATACATCCGCTAATGGCGCGGTGTGCGACCATGTCACATCGCACCCCGTCGCCGGGGCCGCCGTGCAAGGCCGTCCGAATCCCCAACCGGACTGCTTGGCGGCCCCTAGGCACTGGACTTGCCAGCGCCTAAGTTTTAAACCCCACCGGTCAGTGAAGACACTTCAACAAGATGGACTTCGATTTGGGAGAAATCAATTACCCTCTATACATCCATGAAAGTCATAAAGAATGATGTCTTCCACCGGTATTCTCCCTTATAGCAATTAATAAGAGTTACAGCATAGTGATGCCAATGGTTGAAAGGGCGTCGAGACCGCAATTAGTCTCTGATCGCTGCAGACATCGCCGACGCCCAGCAAAAAATGGACAAGGTTGCACCAAGCACCACATTTTCCAGTGAAGAGTGGCCCGCTGCCACGGGCTCACGGGGAATGCCGATCTCAGAGAGGAGCGCTCTCGCACGATTCACACTCTACACAGTTCTGCCTGAGCAGTCAAGATATGCGGACGTGAGAACCAGTGCCTCCGTAAGTGCGACAAGTGGGAAAGAAAAGTGACTTACAACAGAACCAATCGCTAAATGATGGAAAACGTCCAAAAAATACCACCAATAAAAATCCTAAATAAAGGCGAAACATATGCCATAAACAGAGCTGTAGACAAATCAAGTCCAAATAAACCAACAAGCGAAGTTCGGGATTGCTCAATTATAAACGAAATTGAGATGGAAATTACACAAAAAGATGACGAAAAAAATAATATCAACAATGATCTACCACATCAGAACGAAAGCTGGAAGACTGTAACTCCCAGCAAAAAACGAAAAATAACTACAAACACAAATGCTAGGAGGACTATAGAAACAGAAAGACAACAATGGCTACAGGAAATTCCTATACAAAACTTCTTCAGCTCACTGACAGAAGAGATGGATTCAGACCCAGCTGAAAAACCAATAACACGCATTCCCAAACCACCACCAATCTACATAGACGCTAAAATAATAGACCCCCTCATTGATCTGCTAAACAGCACGGCAGAAAAAGAAAATTACACCATTAAACAACTTGTACGTTCGACCAATCGCGGGGAGACGTTCGCGAGTAGAGACGTCAACGGGAGTCGTAAATTCCCGTTACGATTATAGCAATCGACACCACGAATTGATCGATCCCCTAATTTCCGTTGAGATAAGAAGGGGTGATTAAGTTTATATAACACTGTGGTTCACAGAATTATAAATTATGTATTTCCAACACTTAGATTACACTGTTGAGTAGAGATATATAAATAACAACTTATCGCACGAAGATGAAAAAGGTATATACGATAGAGCAATGCTCTTACACTTGAATTTAGTGTATTAGTGGACGTAGCACTATAATGTATTTAGTAGTAGAAGAAGATTTGACTCTCCTGAGGTCATAGGAGCAGAGCGGTACAGTAACGATGCTGTGTCGTAGGACAGCTAGTGATGGGTATGTCTAGTGCACGGGACCATCGGATTCGTTGGTGACGATTTTGGCTAAGAGAGTGAGGGAAATAGGCTTCGTTGTTAATTGGGTAAACGAAGGTTGGTGGACTAGGAAGGGTCTTAGTAGCCCTCGATAGAAAGTGGTTATTAGGAAACATCGTACGCGTAAAAAACCCAACTTTCCCTTGTCAAGTCGTAGTAAACAATAGTCTCTCGAAAGTGATTTAGAAAAAGACATTTTTTGGGTCTGAAGGACCTTAGCTATCAAATTACTCGGATTTATGACGGGTACTTAAGGCTATTGAGGGTACGCCGTAAGAACGAGCGGACATCTGGCGTCCGTCTGGCCCGCGGTGTATGACCTGGTCCAGGTAGAGAGTCGCCCGGCGTAACACAACTTAAATTGGATCAGGTAAAAATACAAACTAATATCCCAGAAATCTATAGGAAAGTGACAAAAGCACTAAAAGAAAAAACGCTGGGTATCATACTTGTAGAGGATTGATCTTATCAGATATCACGAAATACAGTCTACTGATTGTGAGCAATTTATTAAAGCTATTAATTCAACACAAAGCACAAGTCCAGGTATAATAACTCTTGCGAAATAAATACGCGCAGTCTCAAGAAACTCCGTATATACGTCTGATGCGTCTGTATGCTTATACTGCGATCGCTGTACTTGCTCGCTCGTCATTTCGTTTGTTTATTTATAACTGGTCGGGGGACAGTCGGAAAGTTTGAACTCGACTGCGTTTGACGGTTGAAAGTAGCGGCGACATTATTTTGCTCGGAGTTCATTACTCCTTGCAATACCTGTGACCTAACGGTCATGACACTCCGAAACAAAACAACAACAGGATTTGAATTTGTCCTGCTCGCGTGCCGCTACATACTTACCAACCCAAAACTGATGAAAGCTACAAAGCAGTAATCAGAGGTTCACAAAACCTAAGACGAATACAAACAACATATGCGAGGAGTTAGTCAAAATCGGACATCAGGTAATAACGATCAATAATATAACCAGATTTGATATTAAACAACCATTACCGCTATTTTTAATACAGCTTGAACCTAAACATAACAACAAGGAAATTTTCGAAATTAAAAAAATTTTTAAAACAATTGTGGGAAGGTGGAGTTGGTTTGAGCTAGGTGAAAAGGGAATGAGCGTTTTGCGTTTCGTCCCGGGACTACCGGTGGTCTCGTCAGTAAGGCTATGCCCGGTAGTCCCTGCCTTAGACGTAGAGGGAGTCTCGCTAGGTGCGGTATTTGTATCGTGTGCCCGTATATTCGACCGCTAGCGAGACAGAAAGACTCGTTGTCGTCGTAGTAGCCTTCTGGTGTTGACGGTTGGTACCTGCGGATCGCCCGGGAGGTGTTGCGCCGCGTTGATGCCTTCGACCGGTCGGCGTCCTGTTGATACCAATCCGCCACACAATAATTACAGTCGAGCCACCCAGACACAAAAAAGACATACCACAATGTATGCGGTGTCAACAATATGGACACACACAAAATTACTGCAACAGAAACCCGGCGTGTGTCAAATGCGCAGGAAAGCATCTAACAATGAACTGCCCACACACGGGAAAAATAAATGATGTAAAATGTTACAATTGCGGTGGAAATCACCCAGCCAGCTACAAAGGCTGCTTAGTCAGAAAACAACAACAAAGTAAACTTTTCCCGCCGATTCGAAACAGGACACACAACAATTTCCACACGCAACAGGATAACACAGAATCTATGACAATACCAAATCCACAGCACGTAATGAACAATAACCACAGTAACACCAACATCGTTAGTAGCCGAAGGTACGCGCAAGTAGTCAACCGGTGGTCACCCTTAGACAATCAAGAACAGAAGAATCACAGCAACGACACTACAGAAATCAAAGAATTATTAAAACATTCCATAAAAAAACAACGAAATACTTACAAAAATGATAAGCGAACAAAACGCAGTTCTTAGACAGCAAACGCAACAAATCACAGTCATGTTACAACTTCTTACAAATGTGGCGGATGAAAAGAGAGGTTGATTCGTTTGCGTTTACGTTTCGTCCCGGGACTACCGGTGGACTCGTCAGTAAGGCTATGCCCGGTAGTCCCTGCCTTAGACTTAGAGGGAGTCTCGCTAGGTGCGGTATTTGTATAAATCGCCTGTATATTCGACCGCTAGCGAGACAGACAGACAGACTCGTTGTCGTCGTAGCCCTCTAGTGTTGGCGGTCGGTACCAGCGGATCGCCCGGGAGGTGTTGCGCCGCGTTGATGCCTTCGACCGGTCGGCGTCCTGTTGATACCGATCGCCACACAAACATGCTAAGCAAAAAATAAAAACGGACACGCTGAAAATAGCAGCCTGGAACTCAAACGGCCTAAAACAACGGGCCCTAGAAACTAAAACATTCCTGTACAACAATAATATCGACATACTACTCGTATCAGAAACACACTTCACTACAAAAGGTTACATAAAAATACCGTACTACACAATATATGATACCAAGCAACACTCAGGAAAAGCACACGGAGGGACCGCAGTAGTAATAAAAAACGACATTAAACATCACTTACACAGCCAGGTTAGTAAGGAACATATACAAGCAACCACCGTCACTGTACAAACTAGCAGCAACCATTTACAGTTGTTAACAGTATATGTACCGCCAAGACACAAAATCACATCACAAATGTGGGAAGAGTACCTTCAACACTTAGGTGACAAGTATATCGCAGCTGGAGACTACAACTCAAAGCACACACTATGGGGATCAAGAATCACTACACCTCGAGGTAGAACCTTGGAAAATTACATTAGAAACAATAACCTCAATATATTATCCACGGGAAGACCGACATACTGGCCGACAGACCTGAGCAAAATACCTGACCTACTTGATTTTGCAGTTACAAAGGGACTAGACGCAAATAAACTAAACATAGCGTCCAGACTTGAGCTTACCTCCGATCATACACCCATAATAATTACATACAGAAACAAACCAATACTTTACAGCATCACAGAGACGCTATGCAATAAAACCACCAAATGGCAAACATTTAAAGAAACAATTGAGAGCAAAATCAACTGCAACATCCCATTGAAAACACCTGAACACATCGATCAAGCAGTAACAACATTTACAGAAACTATTCAAGAAACAATGGGGAACCAATATACCTGAATCAACCAACAGATCAAAAAAATAATTCCATTAGACATCCTCGAAAAAATTAGAGAAAAAAGAAAAGCGAAAGCAAAATAGCAAAAACATAGAACAAAAGAAAACAAAAAACACCTAAACAAACTCGCAAAAGAAATAAAAAACAAAATAAAAGAGCACAACAACAACGAGTTCACAAAGTTCATCGAGTCACTATCTGCACACGAGAACTACAACTACTCCTTATGGAAAGCCACAAAAAAAATAAAGAAAACAATAAAAATGGTCCCAGCAATCAGAAGAGCAGATAACACATGGGCAAGAAGCAACGAAGAGCAAGCTGAAGAATTTTCCAACCACCTATGCAACACATTTACCCCACATAATATCAACAACAGCAACACAATAGTCATACGGACGAGAATGCGCTAACCACTAGAACACCAACTGACAAACACTACACCATACCCAAAACAACAGCACAAGAAATTAGAAACATAATTGAGAAAACAAAAAAGAATAAAGCACCAGCAATCGACCTAATTAACGGCAAAATCTTGAAAAACCTTCGAAGAAAGCACAAGACATTCGAAAATGGTATCTCACTGGGGGTAACTATCCACATGTTATATTATTATACCACTAAGCTATAATATTTTACCAAATGTCCTACTGGACAAATTGTAAACTTTAAATAAGTAAATAAAAAAAACTATACAAAACGACTACTGGATTCTGTATGTCGGCGGGCAGCTACACTAAGCATCCCTTCCTCAATAACAAAAGCATCCAGTCGTACTCTCCATGAATTTACGTTGGTTCCATCCTACTGCAAACCACAGGAAGCTGTATATTACTCGCGCGCGCGCGTGTGTCATTTTCTATCAATTGTATCAATAAATCAAATCAATCAATTAATTGATGATAATAAGTGATGTGTAATATATGTCGAGTTCACATTATGATTAGGGTTAGGGGCGTGAAACGAATCTTCATGTGGATTACGCATTGTTGTTATGCAATAGAGAATATATTGACTAGTGCAAATATGATTATTATAGAATTTGAAAGGTAACCGTGGTAATTAGATACTCGAGAAGCTAATGACATTGATCCTAAGTTCAATAACGAATTCGCAGTCAACGGGATAACAGAATGCGCTTTCTTCCAAAGCCCAAGTTATACTCGATTTGCTTGTCTACGGTACAAGTATTATTAAACTAACACTTTGCTAAAACGTGGAACATCCGCCGAGCGCAAAGACGCTAAGTAACTCGCTAATACGATCTCACGAGAGAATAACTTTCCATCGTGATGATGCTGTGGAGGAAAACTATGATGGGGTGTGTCTAAGGACACGAGATTGACCTTGCTGCTAATTGGTCAATCTCCATATCGGTAGTTAGGAAAAGATGCTAGCCGCCCTCGAGGGAAAGTTGCTAGTGGGAGACGTCGCTCGTTGAAAAAAATAGATCTTCCCTATCTTCCCGTAGTTGGGACAAAGACTGTTTGTCTGTTTGAAGGACTAGTTCAGGCTAGCTGAACATGTACTACGGAGACGCATCGACATCTGGCAATCATCTTACTCGAAGAATGGGGTCTGCGTGTAGCTAGCCACAGGACAGAAACCGTTGGAATGTTTACTGTCGCGTGCCGCCACAAATATTTCTTTTAAGGAGAGCTATAGAATTACTCCATTCCTTTGTTAGACAAAGCGTTCATCCCTTGACCGCGGCTACGTTAGGCGACAGACTGTCGCCTCGAGCCAAAGCTCACTATCACTAATCTCGAACGATTACAATCGGATTGAATAACTACAATTGTTTAATTACAGCTATCGTAGACTCTAGATTACAATGTTGCAGGATTATCCAAAATTCCAGAGGCTCCGGTGTTCTTTCATCTCCGACATATATGTCGGAGATATTCATTCATTATTATTCATTAGACTTATTTTCTGTTAAACTTAATTATTCGTACAATTCATTATTCATTAACTTCATTGTTCATCAAACTTATTATTCATTAGACTTATTATTTGTTAAGCTTTGTGATAGTCTTGTATATACGTGTAAATATAATCTCGGCTTTGTGAAACGATGGCTAATCCACGCGAAGAGTTGTTACGTGCCCAAAATTCCAATCTTAACCCGACATATATATGTAGCGACACTCGACAGCAAACTTTCCAACTCGACAGCAAAGCTCCAGATCCAGGTTCGATTCCCGGCACTCATAGTCCTGTTTTTCACGATTCCTAGATGAGAAGAAGGAAGCGGTCAGGATGGTTGGAAGAAAATCCTCCAACTCGGATGAAAACAAAAATCTTATACACCAGCAGTACCTATCACGACCTATAACTATCTCATATATATATTATATATTTTATATATTATTTTACTTGTTTACGAGTAATATATTATATTACGAGTATATATTATATATATTACTCGTGTACAAGTAAAATGAGATCTATCTGAATAAAAATAATATATAAATAATTAATGGTCATCACGCTTATCGTATTTGAACAAGATAGGTACATTTTCCGTAGCATCCATACGAGGTATTATCCCTTTATTTTTGCGTGGAGAAATCCTCATGTACATTCTGCTTTTCTGGGAAGCAGCAGAGTAGTCTCGGGCTCATACCGACCAAAACTTAACGATGGTCTTCCTAAACCCTTAACAGAAGTACCCGGGGACTTTTTGCGAATTACAGCCAGTGCACCCCCGCAGGTTTTCTCCCATTATGGGAGGCAATCCCACAAGGTAACTTGGACGTTAGGAGAACATTACTCCTAACGCCATCCCACCCTGGGAACTCGTGAGTCAACTATTCCGCGCCCCGCCATTCTGGCCCCAGAGAATCGAGCTATAGTTCACCGCGTTAGAAGCACAGTTAGAGGAAGCTCACAACACTGGCGACAAACAAAATATACTACGACTGTCGCGAACATAGAGCCACGATATCTAGATCAGGTTCAGGACATATTGTGCGACCCGCCAGCGACAGGAGGATATAAGCGATTGAAAAAGGAACTTGTTACAAGACTCGCCGATTCAGACAGTTCGAATGTGCCCAAGTTGCTCGAGGGCGAAGAAATGGGTGATAGGACGCCGTCCCAATTCTACAAGGATTTGAAGAAGCTCGCACCCTCGTCGGTCCGGACGACTTCGTGCTGACAATCTGAAAGAATCGCCTTCCAGCGGATATGCAACCGCCATAACCGCCATGAGGGTAAGGGATGCGAATGTTCTGATCGAATCGCGCCTCAGACACGATGCACGACAAGGTGTGTCAATTGGAAGCACAAATTAGCGCAATGAACCTCGACAGTTGTTGCCAAACAAAATCACGCTCGAGGCGCTGCAGATCGCTTACCAGAGAAAGAGAGCAGCCGTCCGGGCTATTTTTCTACCACGAGATCCTTCGAGAGCGTGCAAGAAAGTGCCCTTGCAGCTGGAACCAGGGGAAATGAGACCAGCCGTCCGTAAACGCGGCGTACAACAACGATCCTCGAACTTCTGTCTCTCATGAAGACGCGGCGGGATACGGAGCCGCAGGAGCGAAGGCTTTATTTTCATCAATATTTAGTTCATCATCATTGTCACTGTTACTAGAAATATTGAAACGTCTGAACCGATTCTTTGTTAAACGGAGTTTGTTTCCACTGTCTGAAACACTATCATCGTCTTCTATCTTGTCAGATTCAAAATAATGTTCGTCATCACTACTATCGCTATCGAACATGTTCTTTCTGGAACTTTTAGGCATCGTGTATAAGGTATCATAAAAAATATATAAAATATATAAAAAGCTTTCTGATTCTTCTGGTAATGTCATTGAAATTTATCTTCCGCAAACTCGCGTCGTGACTATACGTATTGTTGCGTAACGACACCGTCCGAAATCTCTTACAACCACCTTGGTGTGGTTGTGAAACAGTCATTTCACAGACGGACGGTTAGAGAAGAAGAAGGATTTCGAGCGTTATAAATAGACACGATCATAAGAGAGAAATTATTATTTAGAGTATTAAAGATTGACAGAGGAAGAGTGGTAGTTTAGGACGTGGAAAATCGATTCTCGATTTTCAGGTAGACCTTGCACAAAGCTTTGTTATTTATTATTATTTATTGTTATTAATTATCATTCATTGTTATTTATCTCTTTATTTTATTTAAGTATTGTTACAATAAACTCGATTTTCAGATTTTCAGAATCGATCCCTGAATTATCCTAGAATTGAACATTATAAATCGATTTTCGCTACGCCATGCCGCTGAAAGTTAACTTACGTATCGTCATGAACGAGAACGCGAAAGGGGAGAAGATAGAGAGTATAGAATCTATAAGAAGACCAGAAGGCGAAGTATGCTACATTTTCCCCCCGGAATATCAAGCAAAAAGCTACCATCAGGAATTATTCAGTTCAGCAACAGTGAAGAAGGCCACAAACAGTCTAACCAAGGTAGGCCAGTATAGAAATGTTAAACTCACAATGGATGAAGAGACATCAGCGCTATATATCGATACAGACTTAAACTTTGTATTCCGAGACATTTTCCTTGAGGAAGAAATTACCCCCACAAGGAAAATAAAGACGGAAACCGAGAAGTCCAGTCTGGACATGAAAAGACTTCTAGAAACTCTCCAAAAACGAGATAGAGCGTGAAATAAAAGAAATAAACTTTAATATAAAACAATTTGAAGGAACTCAAGAAGCCACAGACTGGATATCAGAGTATGAAAAAGAATGCAGAAAATATAAAATGAAAAGTGATGAGGAGAAAATCAAAGGTTTAAAAAAGTATTTAGAGAAAACAGCAGCAAAATGGTACCAAACAAATCTGCTGAAAGCTGAAGGACACAACTGGGAAGACTGCAAAGCCTTTAACAATAAAGGTTGGTCTGCAATACGATACGCGTACAACTTCAAATACCTTTCAGGTTCGTTCATTGAATATGCCTTAGAGAAAGAACGACTAATATTGGAAGTAAAGAGGAAAATGGATGAAGACGTGAGGATACATTTGATTGTCATTCAATTACCTATCGACATCCAAGATAAAATTGAGAGAGAAAGTGTACAATCAACAAATGACCTAATGGGAATTTTGGGACAATACGAAGACCAGAGAAAAAGGAAAGAAATACAAGGAAGAAAGGTAAACCTGGACAAAAATGCAAACCCACCATCCAAGAAACAATCGTGCACGATCTGTGAAGCACTGAACTTCCCGGGCCGATTCCACCCTGTTACGTCGGGCGACCCTCTACCTAGACCAGGCCATACCCTGCGGGCCAGACAGGAACCAGATGTCCGCTCATCCCTGCTGGGTACCCTCAATAGTCTTAAGGACCCATCGTAAATCTAAGGAATTCTCTAGCTAAGGTCCTTCAGACCCAACAAATATCTTTTTTCTAAATCACTTTCTAAAGACTATTGTCTACTACGACTTGACACGGGAAAGTTAGTTTTTCTCACGTACGATGCTTCCTACTACCAACTTTCTCTCGAGGGCGGCTAAGACCCTTCCTAGTCCATCAACCTCCGTTTATCCAATCAGGAGCAATGCATACTGCCCTCACTTTCCTGACCAAAAATGTCATGAACAAATCCGATGGTCCCGTGCGCTAGACACACCCATCGCTAGCTTTCCTACGACACAGCATCGTCACTGAAGTAAGGACTTCTCCTACGACATCAGGAGAGTCAAGTCAACTACTTCTCCTGCGACATCAGGAGGGTCAAGTCAACGACTTCTTCTACACCGCTAGAAAAGTCAACATGTCAGTAACGGGTTAATCAACTATAACAAAACTCAACGAGCCTTGCTCTATCCTCAACGAATATTGTGCCAGTGTATCGCGTCTCTATACGCTAACTCATTGTCGACGATATATATTATAAGCAACGGTGTAACTTAAGTGGAGAAATATATAATTTATAATTCTGTGAATCACAGTATTATACAAACTGAATCACCCCTATTATCTCAACGGAAATCAGGGAATCGATCAACTCGTGGTGTCGGTTATTATAATCGTAACGGGAATTTACGACTCCCGTTGATGTCTCTCCTCGCGATTGCGTCTCCCCGCGATTGGTCGAAACTACAGACCCAGTGGAATTATGTAGAAACAGAAACAGAAACGCTCAAAGAAACTCAAACAGGTAAATCCACTGGAACTATTTACATCAGAAAATGAGAAAGCAAGAACATTAGATGAGAATGAAAAAAACTAAAATACCCGGAGAAGTACGAACCACTGATAAAACTGCGAGTTAAGATCAATGATCAAAAAGAGATTGAAGGAGTCTACGACACTGGAGCTAATGCAAGCTTTATTAATGAAAAGATTATTGATCAAATAAAAGCGGACATAACAGAAGACAAGAGTATGTTCAAAACTATCAATGGAAAGGACTTCACGAGCAGCCGGGCGAGACTAAAAATGAGAATAAATAAAATAGAAAAAGAGATAGACATTTATATAGTACGCAATGATAACTTCACATATGACCTTATCCTAGGACTAGACGTCATAAGGAAGTTCAAACTAAAACAGGATGAGAATCTGAGAGTCACTCAAAAAGTAAGTGACAAAGAAGAAGAGATAATATCTGTGGCGGCACTCGACAGCACAAATACTGCCACTCGACACAAACAACTAACGGACGACGGTAGCGCAGTGGTTAGCGCATTAGGTTACGAACGTTTGGAACGCGGGATCGAATCCCAGCGACCGAAGTCCGATTTTTATTCCACGATTCTAAATATGAAGAAAATATAGCAGTACCCCCAGCAGCGACATCTACAGCCATCAGCCACAATCATCACGGACACGACTTCAACATCTTATATCTAATAAGAGAGAAGAAAGAAAGAATAATCGGAAGAGAAGAGAGATAAACATTACCGAAGACATGAAGACAGACAAATTTATAGACAACCTTGGACATTTAGATAACTCACAAAAGAAAGAGGTATTTCAACTTATAGAGAAATACAAAGAAGTATTTGCCAAACACAAATTCGATCTGGGAACGAGAAAATTACAAGAGGCCTCTATAAAGCTAACCGAAAACAGGTATATATCAAAAAAACCATACAGGTGTTCCATCCCAGATCAGAAAGAAATAGAGTTCCAAATCACAAAATTACTGGAACACGATCTCATAGAGGAATCAGGTTCACCATTTGTAGCACCAGTGACACTGGCTTTTAAAAAAGAATCGAATCGGAGAGATAGACTGTGTATCGATTTCCGGGAGATAAACAAAATTGTAGTTCCGGAACCACAACCATTCCCAAGAATAGAAGACATCATAGTCAAAGCGGGAAATTACCCTTTCTTCTCAACGTTTGACATAAATTCAGCATTCTGGTCAATTCCAATAAAAAGAAGAGGACCGAGAGAAGACAGCCTTCATAACACAAAACGAACACTGGCAATGGAAATGTTTACCGTTCGGACTGAAAATCTCTCCCGCTATTTTTCAACGAGTGCTTGCAAATATTTTTAGAAGAAATGGACTAACAGGATTCTGCATAAATTATATAGACGACATCCTAGTACTTTTCCGAAACATTCGATCAACATACCAGACACATAGAACAGTTGATGAAGGTTATGGAAAAGAAAGGTTTCCGATTAAAACTGGCCAAATGTTAGCTAGCAGAAAAGTCAGTAACATATCTGGGTCACATCATCGAAAAAGACGGTGTGAGACCAGGGAGAGATAACCTCAAAGCGATACGAGAATTTAAACGCCCAAGAAACAATAAAAACGTGAGACAACTATTGGGAAAAATTAATTTTTATTACAAATTTATAGAGGACGCGTGCAAACTCTTGGAACCACTCCACAATTTATTAAGGAAAAATGTAGAATTTATTTGGAACGAAGAATGTGAAAAATCATTTCAAAAGATTAAAGAATACCTCTGTTCAAGCCCAATCCTTTCAATATACGATCAGAAGAAAGAAGAATTTATTTATACGGATGTAAGTGGAAACGGTTTAGAAGCTGTCTTAAAGCAACCTCGCGAAAACGAGATGTTACATCCGGTTGCGTACTTTTCGAGAAAATTGAGACCAACAGAGGCAAAGAAGAAAGCAATCCATCTCGAATATCTGGCTATTAAAGAGGCGATTCAGTACTGGCAACATTGGTTAATCGGTAGATATTTCACTGTTCTTTCAGACCATAAACCGTTAGAATCAATGAGAATCAAAGCAAGAACCGATGAAGCTTTAGGAGACCTAATGCGCTACCTATCACAGTATAATTTCAAGATCATCTACTCGCCGGGAAAGGACAACGTAGAAGCAGATCCACTATCCAGGAATCCCGTCTTAGAAAGTTTTGAAAATGAAGAAGACGTTCTGAGAGTGGTGAATATTATTACAAAGAAGGACATAATTCAAGATCAGAAAGAAAACGAAAAAAATATTAAAAATACAAAAAACCTCACAAAAAATCAGAGATATGTTTAAAAAATATTAAAGGACGTCAACGTATATTCGTCTCACGAAAATTTGGCGAACACATCACAAAAACGGTTCATGAATTCTTCGGTCACGTTGGAAGGAACCATATACTAAAGAAAATCCGACCTTTCTACTACTTCAAAAATAAGGATCGGATAGTCGACAAATTCTGCAAACAATGCGAAATCTGCATCAAGAATAAAAGCAAAACGAGAAAACCTATTGGATTTATGTCGAAACTAGGACCAGCTAAGAAACCGTTTGAAATAATGTCATTCGAGACGGTCGGAGGTTTTTCTAATAACAAATCACCGAAGAAATTTATGCATATTCTTATTGACCATTTTTCAAGGGCTGTTTTTGTGTCCACATCAAAAACACAACGCTCAGACGATATCATAAAACTTATAGATTCGACGGGAGAAACCGATTCTATAAGAATGATCCTCGCAGACAGATATCCAGTACTGACATCCAAAGAAATCCAAGAATACGCAAGGAAAAAGAACATCAAACTAATTTTTACTTCGACAGACTGTCCATCCTCGAACGGATTAAACGAAAGGGTGAACCAAACACTAGTAAACAGAATCAGATGCAAAATTAATTCAAACAAAAAAAAGAAAAGCTGGACAAAAATCGCAAAAGAAAGTGTGGAAGAATACAATAACACCAGACACAGTGTCACAGGATTTGCTCCGAATTACTTACTGTACGGGAAAAGAATTGAGATCGCTCCTAAAGGAACAATTGAAAATAAGATAGACTTAGAAAGAGACAGAGAAGAAACATTTAAAAACTCAATGAGAAACTTCGAAATTAACAAACAGAAATACGATAAAAAAGAAGAGAGCATGAATTTAAAATTGGCGATATGGCCTTCACTCACAGTGGGAACAAATTAAATAGAAATAAATTGGAGGAAATCCGGAAAGGGCCTTACAAAATTCTAAGAAGGATCTCAAATTCTATGTACGAAGTGGATAACGATAATCGTAGACCTGGAGGAAATTTCTTCCACGCGTGTAAACTAATTCTTTATGAAAAGGACAATTAGCGATGCAATTGTCAACTCGAGAAGGTGAGGTGTAAACTCCCTAAGAGTTCAAACGCGGATAAACAAAGGGACTTTCTCCGTTTAACGGAAAGTGTAGCCTTATTTGTTGTTACGGACAACCGATTTGCCAAACAGTTATTTCACAGACGGACAGTTAGAGAAGAAGAAGGATTTCGAGCGTTATAAATAGACACGATCATAAGAGAGAAATTATTATTTAGAGTATTGAAGATTGACAGAGGAAGAGTGGTAGTTTAGGACGTGGAAAATCGATTCTCGATTTTCAGGTAGACCTTGTACAAAGCTTTGTTATTTATTATTATTTATTGTTATTAATTATCATTCATTGTTATTTACCTCTGTATTTTATTTAAGTATTGTTACAATAAACTCGATTTTCAGATTTTCAGAATCGATCCCTGAATTATCCTAGAATTGAACATTATATGTCGGAGATGAAAGGACACCGGAGCCTTCCCTCTGGAACTTCGGGAAAATCCGTAAAATTGTAATTAAAGCTTACAGTTGTAATTAAACAATTTGCCGTCATTCTGCCCAATGGTACTTGTTTGCGATTTGTGAAAATAAACTTGGGCTCAAGGCGACCATCAGCCGCCGAACGTAGCCGCGGTCAACGGGACGAGCGCTTCATCTAACAAAGGTATGGAGCGATAGTATGACCCTCATTAAAAGAAATACCCATAGAGGTACCTGACAGTAAAACATTCCAATGAAGATCTAGCAAACGCCCACAACTCTATTCCTGACGCTTCTCCGACATCAGAAGTGGGATCAGTGCCGGTTATAACACTACAACAGCTACGACCATCGTACGCGAGTTAATTCAGTCGCTAGTGCAAAAATCGAGTATGGAACCTAACAATTTTCGCCACCGCGTTTTAACCCTGAAACTGCGAGCTCCGATTCCGCTGCATAATGAAAAGCTGTCAATTTGATTATGGAGGAAAATCCTTACAAAGCAGTGCTCTGACTATTATCTCAATGATGAGCGTCGAATCGACTTCTACGTAGTGGGAGCATCAACTGATGGACCAAGTCATCCGGGTGAGTCGTTTCCATTTTACCCCGATTCTGGAGCCGAGTGTTCACTAATTAAAGCATCCGTAGCCTTGAGATTTTCTGGCAAAAGAACGATTGATAGAGTAGTAATGCGAGGAACGAGAAATATTGGTAGATCTCAACTCTTGTCCGTTGCCGGTGCTAGTGTCTTTACATTAGAGATAAATTCGTCATGTCCTTGCTGATAGTTATTTCAAAATATGATATCGCGATTGATCGTGAAATTTTAAGTCAAGGTTTTGACGTAATATTACACAAAATAGTCTCGCTATGTGTAAGACAAATAATTACTGCCTGTAATAATACCGCTGAAAAACGAGATCGATGTTAATGAAGTCGACACTGATGTACGTGGTAGTGATAAAAGTCGATTAATCTTTCTTTTCTAAAATTCAAAGATTCAGTCGTTACGGGTTTCCTACGTACTCGCGTAAATACAGGCCAGTTAGAAATACAATTAATTGATCCTAACATCACCGTACAAAGAAGTCCTTATAGATTCCGCGAGGAAGAGCGCAGAATAGTACGTGAGAGAATAAGCGAATCAATTAGAGCCAATTATCATGAGGCCTAGTAATTCACCGTTCGCGAGCCCAATGTTACTTGTGAAGACGAACGATGGTTCAGATACATGATTTGTAGATTTTCGAGAACTAAATAAAAATACGGTCGCGGATCGGTATCCTTTACCCCTTGTTGCGGATCAAATCGCGAGATTGCAAAAGCGAGATATTTTGTTAGTCTGGACATGGCCAGCGGGTTTCGCCAAATCCCTATTCATCCTAATTCTAGGAAATACGCAGGATTTTTTTTTATTTATTTATTTATTTACATTTTACAATTTGTCCAGTAGGACATTTAGTAAAATATTATAGCTTAGTGATATAGTAATATAGCATGTGGATGGCTACCCCCAGTGGGATTACCATCTTCGAATTTGTACCAAATGTTTGTTACGACTTTCTATGGTTGTGTTGATCGTTTCCTCTGCCAGCCGGTTCGGGTGGGTTGCTATTCTTTCTCTGTATCTTCTTGCGAATCTGCTAATCTCTTCCTTGACCGTTGGTATTCCCAGGTCTTTCCGTATGTCCTCGTTTCTAACGTACCATGGGGCGTTTACAATTGATCTAAGAATTTTAGCTTGGATTGTCTCTATTTTGCTTATATGGCTCATTGCTGCTGTTCCCCAAAGTGGTATTCCGTACGTCCAGATTGGTTTTACGATCGTTTTGTATATTTTTAGTTTGTTTTCTATGCTTAGTTTGGATTTTCGACCTGTTAACCAATACATTTGTCTCCTTGCTAATTGTATTTTGTCTATTATAGATTTAATATGCCGTTTCTATGTGAATCGTGTATCTAAGTGGAGTCCTAGGTATTTGACTTGCCTTGTTTGTATTATGTGCGTACCGTTCAGCGTGATGTTTGGAGGTATCTGTTTTCTCAGTGTGAATGTAATGTGGTTGCATTTATCGGGGTTTGCTTTAATTTGTTTATCTTGAAGCCACTTTTCTATTTTTGTGATATGTTCTTGTAGTGATGATACTGCTGTTGCAGGGTCAGTGTGCCTGACCAGCACCGCCGTGTCGTCCGCGAATGTCAGTATTTTGCTGTTAGTGGTTGTTGGTATGTTGGCCGTGTATAGTGTGTATAGAATTGGTCCTAAGACGCTTCCTTGCGGAACCCCTGCCTTAATGTCTTTAACTTCAGAGTATATGTCTTTAATTTTTACTACGAAGGTTCTGCTGCTTAAGTAGGATTTAATTAGATGGTATATCTGTTCCGGGAATTGTTTTCTGATTGATTGAAGTAGGCTTTCGTAGTTTATTTTGTCGAATGCTTTCTCTATGTCCATAAAAAGGACTGTGCAGTATTGTTTGTTTTCTAATGCTATGATTATTTCATTTGTAAGTCTGTGCATTTGCTCTATCGTGGAGTGTTTGTTTCTGAATCCAAATTGGTGATCTGGTATTAATTTTTCCTTCTCTATTATTGGTTTTAAGCGGGCGTGAATTATTTTTTCTAGTATTTTGGAAAACACGGGAAGTAGTGATATTGATCTATAAGATGTTGTTTGGTGTGGATCTTTGCCTGGTTTAGGTAACATTATGATCTGTGCTAGTTTCCATAGTTTAGGATAGTATTGGATTCTTAATATTGCGTTGTAAATTATTGTGATTAGTCGTATCGCTTTTGGAGGAAGGTTTTTCAAAATTTTTCCATTGATTAGGTCGATCCCTGGTGCTTTTTTGTTTTTTATTTTCTCGATTTCGTTTCTAATTTCTTGTGCTGTTGTTTTAGGTATGATATAGTATTTGTCAGTTGAGATACTAGTGGTTATCGCATCCTCATCGGTATGACCATTGTGGTTGCTATTATTGATGTTATGTGGTGTAAATATGTTGCTTAGGTGGTTGGAAAATTCTTCAGCTTGTTCTTCATTGCTTCTTGCCCATGTATTATTTGCTTTTCTGATTGCTGGGACTAGTTTTATTGGCTTCTTTATTTTTTTTTGTGGCTTTCCATAGGGAGTAGTTGGTATACGCAGGATTGGTTACCCTCGATGGACAATTTGGGCAATAAGTTGTTGTTTCCTTCAAATTCTTTTGTGCCTTTGTTCGGTCCATTTGACGTCTTTTATTTGCATAGCATGACTGCGTGCGCGCCTGGTGTTTCTTTCGGAATTGGTTTTTCCGAACGGCGATATTGCGCTGACTCCATCGAAAACAAGAATTTTGCATTTTTGACAACCCTAATAATTTTGCGACTAATACTTATCTAAATGTTCTAATGTTTATGTTCTTCCTTGCTGCAATTTTGTAAACCATCAAGGCGTTTACCACAGAAATCCTCAAAAGCAGTCGCATGCTAAGTCTTCTGTACCATTTGATCCTTTTCTAATTGTGGTGTCATAAGAAACCATTTGGTCAGAATGATCTGTACCACATCTTTCTTCATTGTATGCAACGGCGGCTGGCGATTCTAACGTTGCGAACAAACGAAACGAAAGGTCATTCTTGAGATTTCTTTGAAAACACGTATGGCAGCCCACGTGTTATTCGTACGTTGTTGTCTATTTGGACGATGTTCTAATCGTTGCCTACTCCATGGATCAAGCTCTAGAAAGATTGTACACCGTATTAAATACCCTCGTAAATGCCGGAGTTTCTTCTAATTTTTCTAAATGCCCTTTCCCAAACACGTCGGTACCCTATTTGGGACATGTAATTCATAACGGAGAAGTTCGCCCCAATCCTGGTAAAATACAAACCTTGAATTCTTTACCTGAACCAACGACCGTCACACAGCATAGACAGTTCATAGGTTTAGCCTTTTATTTCCGAAAATTCGTCCCTAAATCTTCACAGGTAATGAAACCCATGTATACACTTACTCCCGGTAATAAAAACATAACTTGGAAGGATAGGCATGAAAAATAAGGCAAAAGGTAATTTCCGTCCTGACCGACGCGCCGGTGTTCATGGTATTTGACCCGAACGATCCGAGAGTACTCCAGACAGACGCTAGTTCGAATGGATATATGGAGCTATTTTAATGCACAAGACGGAAGGTAAAAAGAGAGTAATAGAATATTACAGTATAAGAACTAGCCCTACGGAATCTAAATATCATTCATATGGATTAGAGACATTAGCAGTTGTTAAACGCTGTTAAACATTTTCCCCCACTATTTACGTGCAAGAGAAGTTCTTGTTGTCACTGGTTGCAATTCCTTGAAAGCATCTAATCATAAGGCATTGATCATAATATAATCAACAAAGTCAAAGAAAAGGCAGGACTCTCTTCTTGCCCATTGTTCCAAGAGGTTTTAGGTGGTCCGTTATTAACCATGTGCAACAGTCAACTATGCACTTAGGTTGGGATAAAACGCTTGAGAAACTGTACGAGCATTACTGGTTCGAAGGAATGGCGAAATACGTTCGTAAATTCATTGAGAACTGTCGTGCTTGTCGAGTTTCGAAGGCTAGTTCAGGTAAAATACAAGCTTAATTACATTCTATACCTAAGACCAGCATACCCTGGCATACAGTTCACGTGGACATAACGAGCAAACTAAGCGATAAAAGTGGTTCAAAAGAATATATCCGACACTAACTAGAGTCGGATGACGGCAGCGCAGTGGCTAGCGCCTTAGGTTACGAAAGTTCGGGGCCCGGGCTCAAATCCCGGCGACCGGAGTCCGATTTTTCTTCCACGCACTAAATTAGAAGAAAAATAGCAGTACCCCATCAGCGACATCTTACAGCCAGCATCTACAATCATTACGGACAACACATACGCCTTAGCCTTACCAGTCTCTCAAAGAAGAAAAAGAGAAGGTACAAGCTCCTTCAATGACGTGTCTAAGTGCCCGTTACGTATTTGTCCAGATCGGTGCACGGACACAAAGTTTTTAGTATTTAGCGTAATTTGTAATGTATTTGAAATATTCTCGGTGCCACGTCCCGCGCCCCGCGCGATCCGTAGCGCGAAAGTAAAATTGGTAATTTCTTTCAAATCAAGGTAATTTAAAACGTTTATTTGAAACCGTGTTTACAGTATTTGAAGTGAAAGGCAGTTAAAGCCGCTAAAAGTTATATCTTGCGATAAATTTATCAAACTATGCTTTTATAATTACTTAACTATGTTTTCATAACGATATTAAGATAGTTTAAAACTGTAAACAAAGTCGGCAGTTTGAACAAACGTTGGGATCTTCCCAAACATTTTCAAAAGAAAGATCTCGACGTTTTTTCATCTCCGACGGATATAAATAAATGTAGCGACTCAGAGAAGTCAGTAATAATAATTACCGTTCGTCTATCGAATAATTAATTACCGTTCGTCAACCAAATAATTACCATTGTCTATCGAAGAGTTAGTTATCATTTTGTCAACCGAAGAATCATCATTTTGTCAAGTGAAGAATTTTATATCCGTCAGTCTGTCAGTCAATTGTCAATATCGAAATCGAGTAACATTTGAATAAATCATAACATATTGTTAATTTACTTTCGAATAACTTTAATCCTCTCCCGTGCCAGTATTCCCGCACATAGCAGGTTACCCGAAAGTAGAACTTATTGCCAATTGCATTAAATGTCAGTTAACGCTACCGAACGCGGCAACTGAATTTTTTTTTTTTTTTTTTTTTTTTTTGTTTTTTGTTTTTTATTTATTTATTTAAATTTTACAATTTGTCCAATAGGACATTTGGTAAAATATTATAGCGGTTTAATAATATAACATGTGGGTGGCTACCCTAGCGGGGTACCATCATCGTGTTTGTTAGGTTATGTCCTTTGTGAGATCTGTTGGGTGTTTCCTTAGTCTCCTTTCTATGGTTGTGTTAATCGTTTCCGCTGCCAGCCGGTTCGGGTGGGTTGCTAATCTTTCTTTATATTTTCCTGCGTGTCTGCTAATTTCCTCTTTGACCGTTGGTATTCCAAGGTCTTTCCGTATGTCCTCGTTTCTAACGTACCATGGGGCGTTTACAATTGTTCTAAGTAGTTTAGCTTGGATTGTCTCTATTTTGCTTATATGGCTCTTTGCTGCTGTTCCCCAAAGTGGTATTCCGTACGTCCAGATTGGTTTTACTATCATTTTGTATATTTTAGTTTGTTTTCTATGCTTAGTTTGGATTTTCGACCTGTTAACCAATACATTTGTCTCCTTGCTATCTGTATTTTGTCTATTATAGTTTTAATATGCCGTTTCCATGTGAAACGTGTATCTAAGTGGAGTCCTAGGTATTTGACTTGCCTTGTTTGTATTATGTGCGTACCGTTCAGCGTGATGTTTGGAGGTATCTGTTTTTCAGTGTGAATGTAATGTGGTTGCATTTATCGGGGTTTGCTTTAATTTGTTTATCTTGAAGCCACTTTTCTATTTTTGTGATATGTTCTTGTAGTGATGATACTGCTGTTGCAGGGTCAGTGTGCCTGACCAGCACCGCCGTGTCGTCCGCGAATGTCAGTATTTTGCTGTTAGTGGTTGTTGGTATGTTGGCCGTGTATAGTGTGTATAGAATTGGTCCTAAGACGCTTCCTTGCGGAACCCCTGCCTTAATGTCTTTAACTTCAGAGTATGTGTCTTTAATTTTTACTACGAAGGTTCTGCTGCTTACGTAGGATTTAATTAGATGGTATATCTGTGCCGGGAATTGTTTTCTGATTGATTGAAGTAGGCTTTCATGGTTTATTTTGTCGAATGCTTTCTCGATGTCCATAAAGAGGGCTGTGCAGTAGTGTTTGTTTTCTAATGCTATGATTATTTCATTTGTAAGTCTGTGCATTTGCTCTATCGTGGAGTGTTTGTTTCTGAATCCAAATTGGTGATCTGGTATTAATTTTTCCTTCTCTATTATTGGTTTTAAGCGGGCGTAAATTATTTTTTCTAGTATTTTGGAAAAGACGGGAAGTAGTGATATTGGTCTATAAGATGTTGTTTGGTGTGGATCTTTGCCTGGTTTAGGTAACATTATGATCTGTGCTAGTTTCCATAGTTTAGGATAGTATTGGAGTCTTAATATTGCGTTGTAAATTATTGTGATTAGTCGTATCGCTTTTTGGAGGAAGGTTTTTCAGAATTTTTCCATTGATTAGGTCGATCCCTGGTGCTTTTTTGTTTTTTATTTTCTCGATTTCGTTTCTAATTTCTTGTGCTGTTGTTTTAGGTATGATATAGTGTTTGTCAGTTGAGATACTAGTGGTTATCGCATTCTCATCGGTATGACCATTGTGGTTGCTATTATTGGTGTTATGTGGTGTAAATATGTTGCTTAGGTGGTTGGAAAATTCTTCAGCTTGTTCTTCGTTGCTTCTTGCCCATGTATTATCTGCTTTTCTGATTGCTGGGACTGGTTTTATTGGCTTCTTTATTCTTTTTATGGCTTTCCATAGGGAGTAGTTGGTGTTCTCGTGCGCCGATAGTGACTCTATGAATTTTGTGAACTCATTGTTATTGTGTTCTTTTATTTTGTTTTTAATTTCTTTTGCAAGTTTGTTTAGGTGTTTTTTATTTTCTTTTGATCTATGTTTTTGCTATTTTGCTTTTGCTTTTCTTTTCTCTCTAATTGTTTCGAGGATGTCTAGCGGAATTATTTTTGTTTGTCTATTGGTTGGTTCAGGTAAAGTAGTTGCGGCAACTGAATAGAACGTGACACTCGAAAATTTTCAATTCATTTCTTTTCTATTTATCGTCCAATAGATCATCAAACAATAAATCAGCATATTTCTTTTTTTTTTTTTTTTTAGCTACTTGTCACAATATCGTAAAAACATATAACATAAAATATACAATAAAAAATCTGTTAATGTAAAATACTGTTTCTTAACAACAATTACAAGATAAACCAAAGAATAATGCACTTTTAATTTGCAAGAATATTGAGATATCACAAATTTAAGTTATCAAACTAAGATACCGAAAACAGTGTTTTTACAGAAGTACAACCTTCCCTATGTAATGAACTAGATCGTAGAATTGGTAAAAAGCAATAGTAAAGACTTACGAAAAATGATACATTCGTCTCAATAGAGAAATAAAATACAGCACCGATTACTAACAAAAATAATCTTTATAATAATAATCTTATTATATCTTAATAATAATCTTAATAATATCTTAATCTTAATAATTATCTTAATCTTAATAATAATCTTTAAGAACATGTTACTGAGCAAAAAGATTATCGAACAAAATATTAAACTGTTACAAAAATATTGTCATTTTAGTTTTGTTAACGTCAATTTAAGAAGTATTAATACTTTGGACTGCTCAGGATTTACTTTTCTGCAACATTTCTTTTAGTATTTAAACAACGTTTTGTTTTAAGTGAAGTTCCATGAACCTCCTTGCCATTTATCTCTTAATAAAAGATGCCTGATGAAATGTACATGTTAGTTGAATTTTTTATATTTCTTAAAATGTTGCACAGGCGAACATGAGCATTACATACGTAATGAAAATACCCACTTTCACTATTCATAGGAGATTGAAAAAGAACGTATTTGTCGTGGGGGGGGGCGCCCAAATAGTGAGGGAAATTCCACAATTCGTCATGTCTATTTGCTAACAATTCTTGCGTTTTCGGTATCTGCGAAATGAGAAGTAATTTCAATTTTCTAGAAGTAATTCCCCAGTAGAAATTTAAAATTATTTAAACCTCAGCGTATTTCAAAGTTTTTTTCATTATGTAATATCTAATTGTAACAATAATATTTTGGGTTTTGGTCGAAAGTTAATCGAAAAATAATCGAAAACTTTTAGATTTCATGCTAATTGAAATTAATATTTTTCACATTCAAATTAGGGGTACAACTGAAAACGATGCAGAATTTTCAAAAAAAGCGGTGGTTATACTTCAAGAGGAAGTTTCGCTTGCAATATCTCAAGCGTAACAAAAAATCCTCAAAAACAAAAAACTATTCAGTGTGCAATACAAAACGTAATTATGAATATATCTTCAATGCGGGTAGAGGTTTCTATAATCAGATACCTTTTCCTTCTGTACAGACAAAGACTCAACCCTATGCAGTCTTCGTCTATCAACCAAAGATCTGCACAACCATCACCTGCTTTTTTTTGCTACTTCCACCTCTAAAATGATTTCTGTTAAAGCGGGAGATGATTTAAATCATAGAAAATTTAACATAAGTAAAAGATAAGTGTTGACATTCGTTCAGTTGGTTAATTATAAAACTTTAAACTAGAAACTGTTGTACTTCCACACAGACTGTATAGATCTACTTTGTTTTTGCAAAGATGTGTATTTTTCTCCCACATATGTTCAACCTAGTAAACTATGTTTTACCAAAATTCGTGCCATTTCATAAGTATTGCACCCAATCCATCCATTACAAGATCTACAGACGCAGTCACCCATACAACTTACGTCTATGTGCTTTGGAATCCTGCAATGACAGTTTGAGAGTTTGCTTGGAAGCCTTAAATAAAAATTGATAGTTGGTATACGAATCTCCATTCGCCAAGAAATAGAAAGTTACTGCCATTCGTTCCTGGACAGTCATGACCTTTGTGAAAAAGATCAAACTCGAATTGTCTGCCCTGATCTGTTATGATCCTCAATGACATTCCGAACCATATAAGTCAATCCTCATAAAAGACTCGGATTATGGTACCTGCTTCCTGATCACAAAAGGGTATTGCCACGGGTCAACGCGCGGGTTGGTCGACGTAAATCTTGTTGGTGGTCGTGAGGAGAAGACGAGAGCCGTCGATACGTTCCCGGGACCTTTAGAACGTTGGCATGGCGGGCAAATCTGAGCCCATCTTTTGCAACCTGCTATCATCGATTGTCAGACGTAACGTTGAGTCATGAGTTTGGCTGTCACCTTGATCGCTCGATGTATTGCGTTTGGTAAGATGTCGAAAGCACGTCAGCGGAAGAATTTCTCTGAGAAAGCAATACACCTATTTCCTGGTTCCAGCCTTCTTTTGCACATATCTCTTCGCCTTCTTCTTGTGAATTAATCAACACTCCAAAGTCCAACGCCGCATCGGTTTCGCCGATCCTTGATAGCGCATTAGCCACAACGATGTTCTTTTCTGATATGTATCGGATATTAATGCTGAGCTCATTAATAAAGTTTAAATGTCAGATTTATTTGGCGATGAATTTTTCCGGCTTCTGTTGAAAACAGTTTCTTCGACTATGCGCCGAAAGTGTATGATTGCAATATAGATGGCAAGCAATTCTCTGTCGTAGGTTGCGAATTTCTGTATTGTTGTGGATCATTTTTTTGAGAAAAGAGCCAAAGGATTTCCCAATCGTTGCAGTCTCGCGAGCGCGAACAAGGCTCCATGTCTCTTCGGGGGCGGGAAGCAGGTGATCATCGGGCACCTCCTGACGGACCACAACAATTTTATATTGAAATGTAGAAATGATTCAAGAGAGTTGGTATCTGCATTCACTACCTGCATTGGACGACACGATGTTTTAGCAACATACTATTGTGACAATGTTTCGGCGATGACGTCTGCTAGTTCAGTCGCTGTGTCGAGATTTGCGTCCTTCTGTGTGGATTACCTGGATGTTAGTCAGCAGCTTATATAGTCATAAGGTTCCCACTAATCCTTCAAAAAATTGCGACCCAGTGAGACGACGCAGGTGCCAAAGAAACTGCGAGTATCTCTGGTCGCTTAGTTTTACTTGTTCTAGAAAAGCGACGTGTTTCCTATTCTTGTGACACGCCAGTGGATCAGTTCCGTTTTTAATTTCTCGAGTAGTCCCGTCGGTAGTGGGTTCATAATAATGATTTTTCCCTCCGTTGCGTATTGGGGGCACAGAGCACTCATGACGTATTTGGTGCTTGCCGTAGTTATTCCACAGACGTCTAACTATATTCCATTGATGTTCACCTGCACAAAACCACAAAACCCTGTTACGATAACGCGATCGTATGCTATTCACGTTTATCATCACGTTACTATACCGAATACTAAATTGCACTCAAAAAAACAAATTTAGTGTTAACACGAGTCACGTCGGGGTCACCAGATGATTCTACTGTGCACTTGATTTTCTATAAAACAAGGTTTTCAATTGTAAGTCAAACTATAGATAAGACTAGTTATTTAGAACGGGTGTTTGTGCGGGTGCGTTGTATGTTTGGATAATTTCCTCAGCGGCGGTAAGATATTTATTGCCTCTGCGCCGAAAATCCCCCTTTTTACGGTTTTGCGTGGAGAATGATAAATATGGAAAAGTAGAAGAAGGATAGAGAAAGAAGAGTACGCAGGAAAAAGTGGAAATAGAGAAAGTTTATAGGTGGGTCCGTCAGCTCCGGTTATCAAATGTGTAAGATTGATAATATCCAGGGTGGGTGAATCCTAAGAATAAAATTGGAGAAAGAATATGTTTAGGAATGTACAAGAAAGAGAATATTTCAGGATACTATGGCCAAATTTCAGAAGCAACAGTGGATCCATTCACCTCACCGGTCATTATGGACATTTACATGGAGCACCTCGAAGAATATATCTTGAAGAAAGCGGTATGTATATGTCGGAGATGAAAGGACATCGGAGCCTTCCCTTTAGAACTTCGGGAAAATCCCTTAACACCGTAATTTAGATTCTATCATAGGCGTAATTAAACAATTGTCGTCCTTCGATCCGATTGTATTTATTCGAGATTTGTGATAGTGAGCTTGGGCTCGAGGCGACAAATGAACGCTTTGTCTAACAAAGGCATGGAGTAATTCTATAGCTCTCCTTAGAAAGGAAATAGTTGTAACACTCGACAGTAAACATTCCAACGGTCTCTGTCCCGTAGCTCGCCACACGCAGACCCTATTCTTCGAGTAAGATGATTGCCAGATGTCGATGCGTTTCCGCAGTACACGTGCAGCTTTCTCTCAAGGGCGGCTAGCATCCTTCTCTAACCACCAACATGGAAATTGATCAATTAACAGCAACGTCAATTTCAATCACTTTCCGAACGAAGGTATCTCTCCACGAATCCGATGATCTCGTATCCTTAGGTACACCCCATCATAGTTTTCCTCTACAGCATCATCGCGACGGAAACTGATTCTCTCGTGAGGTCTCATTAGCGAGTTACATAGCGTCTGTACGTTCGGCGAATATTTTACATTTTAACAAAGAGCTAGTTTAGTAATACTTGTATCGTAGACAAGTAAATCGAGTCCAACTTAGACTTTGGAAGAAAGTACGTTTGTTATCCCATTGACCGCGGATTCGTTTTCGACCCTAGGACCATTGTCATTAGTGTCTAATCACCGCTGTTACTTGTCAATTCTGGAATATCCACACTTGAACTAATAATCATATTTGTACTAGTCAATGTCTTCTCTATTGCATAACAACAATGTGTAATCCAAATGAAGATTCGTTTCACGCCCCTAACCCTAATCATAATGTAAACCCGACATACATAAACACGATGTACATTGATACATGTTCTAGATGTATATATGTACTTAACTTAGACTCTAAATGACATACAGTCAGTCGTGAAAATCTACATGTAGCTATTTAACTTTGTGTATCCGACTTATCAAAGAAAGTAGAACCGCGCTTTGCAAAATTATTTATACATCTTTACATATCAATACAATTATCTGTATATACTGTTGCGAGCATGTGATAACCACACTGTGGAATTCGAGCATTTGGCAGCCACAGTTCTGTCCGAGCAGCCGAGCTAAACGGACGTGTAAAACAGTGCTTCAGAGAAAGTGCGACAAGTGGGGAAGAGAAAGTTAAGGACGGTTACGCCTATAACCAAACGGTGGAGGCTCGTGTCTTCTATTAAGAGGACTAGCAAACCTACCATGAAAAATATTGCACCGATAAAAATTATAAATAAAAAAGATCAATACTACATATACAAAACAGCAGATACATCAAGAACAAGTCTACAAACAAACCAAGGACAGGACTGCTCAGCCACAATTGAAGTTGACATGGAAACCAACAAAGAAACAACTCGTCAGGACGAAAGCTGGAAGGTAGCCAGCTATAACAAAAAAAAGAAAAATAACAGGTAATTTAGATACGGAAAAGCAGCGATGGCTGCAAGAATTACCGCTAAGAAACTCCTTCAGCTCGCTAACAGAAGAAATAGATTACGACCCAACAAGCAATACCACAACTCAATCAACACATATTACAAAACCTCCACCAATATTTGTTGAGGCGCAAATAATAGACCCGCTTATCGATCAACTAAACAATATAGTTGGAAAGGATAATTACACAATAAAACAAACAAAATTAGAACAGGTAAAAATCCAAACAAACACACCAGAAAATTATAGGACAGTTATAAAAGAATTAAGGGGAAAAATGCTATATACCACACGTACCAGCTCAAAACGGAAAGGAGCTACAAAGTAGTTATAAAAGGACTGCATCCAAAAATTAACAAAAAAAAACTAAGTGACGAATTAGCAAATATTGGCCACCAAACAAGATCTATAAACAATATTACAAAGTACGATACGAAACAACCACTACCGCTATTCTTAATAGAGCTAGAACCTAAAAAATAACAACAAGGAAATTTTCGATATTAAAAAAATTTTAAACACATTAATTACAGTTGAGCCACCCAGGCACAAAAAGGATATATGAGGTGTCAACAATATGGACACACTAAAAATTACTGCAACAGGAACCCGGCGTGTGTCAAATGCGCAGGAAAGCACCTTACAGTTAACTGCCCACACACGGGAAAAATAAATGATGTAAAATGTTACAATTCCGGTGGAAATCACCCAGCTAGTTACAAAGGCTGTGTAGTAAGAAAACAACTTCAAGGTAAACTTTTTCCGCCGCTTCGTAACAGGATATACACTAACTCTCACACACATCAGGATAGCACAGTAACTGAAACATCAACAAACACTCAGCATGTAACGAACATCAACCATAATAATACCAACACCTTTGGTAGTCGAAGCTACGCGCAAGTAGCCAAACAGTCAACACCCTTAGATAATCAAATCCAAAACAATAACATCGACGACTCTACAGAAATCAAAGAAATGATAAAGATATCCATTAAAAACACGGAAATGTTAGCAAAAATGATAAGTGAACAAAACGCAATCCTTAAACAGCAAACGCAGCAAATCACACTCATGCTGCAACTACTCACAAACACGCTAACCAAAAAATAAAAATGGACACGCTTAAAATAGCAGCCTGGAACTCTAACGGCCTGCAACAAAGGGCCCTAGAAGCTAAAACATTCCTGTACAACAATAATATCGATATACTACTTGTTTCAGAAACACACTTCACTATAAAAAACTATTTAAAAATTCAGCACTACACCATATATGATACCAAGCATCCCTCAGGTAAAGCACACGCAGGGACAGCAGTAATAATAAGAAACGACAATAAACACCATTTACACAGCCAAGTTTGTAAGGAATATATCCAAGCAACCACCGTTACAGTACAAACTAGCAGCAATTATTTACAGTTGTCAGCAGTATATGTACCACCGCGACACAAAATTACATCACAAATGTTGGAAGAGTACTTTCAACATTTAGGTGACAAGTATATTGCAGCGGGAGACTATAATTCAAGGCACACACTATGGGGATCAAGAATCACTACACCTCGAGGTAGAACCTTGGAAAAATACATTAGAAACAATAACCTCAATATATTATCCAGTAATATATATATAAACTTTTTATATACACCATATTATTAATAAAAAAAACAATACTTTATAACAATATAATATAAAACCAGGAAATGACAAACATTTAAAGAAATAATTGTGAACAAAATCAATTGTAACATCCCATTGAAAACACCTGAACACATCGAACAAGCAGTAACAACACTTACAGAAACTATCCAAGAAGCAGCATGGGCAACCACTATACCTGAACCAACCAATAGACAAACAAAAATAATTCCGCCAGACATCCTCGAAATAATTAGAGAAAAAAGAAAAGCGAAAGCAAAATGGCAAAAACATAGATCAAAAGAAAATAAAAAACACCTAAATAAACTTGCAAAGGAAATTAAAAACAAAATAAAAGAACACAATAACAATGAGTTCACAAAATTCATAGAGTCACTATCTGCGCACGAGAACTCCAACTACTCCCTATGGAAAGCCCAAAAAAAAATAAAGAAGCCAATAAAACTAGTCCCAGCAATCAGAAAAGCAGATAATACATGGGCAAGAAGCAACGAAGAACAAGCTGAAGAATTTTCCAACCACCTAAGCAACATATTTACACCACATAACATCAATAATAGCAACCACAATTGTCATACCGATGAGGATGCGATAACCACTAGTACCTCAACTGACAAACACTATATCATACCTAAAACAACAGCACAAGAAATTAGAAACGTAATCGAGAAAATAAAAAACAATAAAGCACCAGGAATCGACCTAATCAATGGTAAAATTTTGAAAAACCTTCCGCCAAAAGCGATACGACTAATCACAATAATTTACAACGCAATATTAAGAATCCAATACTATCCTAAACTATGGAAACTAGCACAGATCATAATGTTACCTAAACCAGGCAAAGACCCACACCAAACAACATCTTATAGACTAATATCACTACTTCCCGTGTTTTCCAAAATACTAGAAAAAATAATTTACGCCCGCTTAAAACCAATAATAGAGAAGGAAAAATTAATACCAGATCACCAATTTGGATTCAGAAACAAACACTCCACGATAGAGCAAATGCACAGACTTACAAATGAAATAATCATAGCATTAGAAAACAAACAATACTGCACAGCCCTTTTTATGGACATCGAGAAAGCATTCGACAAAATAAACCACGAAAGCCTACTTCAATCAATCAGAAAACAATTCCCGGAACAGATATACCATTTAATTAAATCTTACTTAAGCAGCAGAACCTTCGTAGTAAAAATTAAAGACACATACTCTGAAGTTAAAGACATTAAGGCAGGGGTTCCGCAAGGAAGCGTCTTAGGACCAATTCTATACACACTATACACGGCCAACATACCAACAACTACTAATAGCAAAATACTGACATTCGCGGACGACACAGCGGTACTGGTCAGGCACACTGACCCTGCAACAGCAGTGTCATCACTACAAGAACATATCACAAAAATAGAAAAGTGACTTCAAGTTAAACAAATTAAAGCAAACCCCGATAAATGCAACCACATTACATTCACACTGCGAAAACAGATACCTCCAAACATTACACTGAACGGTACGCATATAATACAAACAGGGCAAGTCAAATACCTAGGACTCCACTTAGATACACGATTCACATGGAAACGGCATATTAAATCTATAATAGACAAAATACAATTAGCAAGGAGACAAATGTATTGGTTAACAAGTCGAAAATCCAAACTAAGCATAGAAAACAAACTAAAAATATACAAAACGATCATAAAACCAATTTGGACGTACGGAATACCACTTTGGGGAACAGCAGCAATGAGCCATATAAGCAAAATAGAGACAATCCAAGCTAAAATTCTTAGATCAATTGTAAACGCCCCATGGTACGTTAGAAACGAGGACATACGGAAAGACCTGGGAATACCAACGGTCAATGAAGAGATCAGCAGATTCGCAAGAAGATACAGAGAAAGAATAGCAACGCACCCGAACCGGCTGGCAGCGGAAACGATCAACACAACCATAGAAAGGAGATTAAAAAAGAAACACCCAGCGGACCTCACAAAGGATATATCGTAACAAACATGAAGATGGTACCCCATTGGGGGTCGCCACCCACATGATAATCAAACAGATAAAAAATTCTACCAAATGTCCAAATTGGACAAATTGTGAATGTGAAATTTTAAATAAAAAAAAAAAAATTTCCTCGCCAAGTGTTTGTAGGGGTGTAAAATAAAAAGAATTCGGTGGTTGAAAAGCATAGAACATCCTGATTAAATGCGTATCTCATCCGTAAAACTTTATTCATTCTGGAATTTGATTCCATCGCCTTTGTCGGATATATTACATACTTCACGTGGTTTTTAGTACGGTGAAATATGAAAAAGATGTTTTTAGAATCTGAAAAATACGATGTCGTGTACATTGAGTTAGAAAGGATATTCTTCAAATATTTCCATATTATTGGGTTGGCAACTAAGTGATTGCGGATTCTGTCATTAGGTGGTATTAACAAAATCCGTAATCACTTAGTTGCCAACTCAATAATTGTGGATTAAAGAAGAGATACTTGCCTCTAAGAAGTTTTTCAAATTGAACACTAACAGCCCTCCAGCTGATAGATTAGGAGCACTTGAGCAACTTCTTAGTACTAATACAAGCAACAGTTTCGTTCTCGTATTAGTATTATACCGGAACGTGTTATATCTGTGAACAAAGTTAATTCAGTAAAAAAGTCGTTCATTTAGGATAATGATAATGAAGGATTTAATTCAGTTCATAATTTTAGTATCAACAACACAATAGAAATAAAGGAATCCTGCAGGTTTGATAGATCGACGTATTATTCGTATAACACTGTAACAAAAATGATTTCCAGACAATTTTATAATTGACATTCTCATAACCTCGCGAATTAGAAAAAAATGTACAGACATGTGTAATGGGTTTTGAAACTATAATAAAATACTTAGAACAACGTATATTCTATTCATATTTACAGATTACTTACATCGATTCGGCAAATTCATCGTTTGCATTCAGTATGAATTGTCCTTGTAATAAAAAAAAAATATATGTACCAGTTGAGCCAAGAGCCAATCGCTTGCGATGCAACCTGTTTTGAAGAACAGTAATTACGAATAATTACGAATTGATGTCGAACAGTGTGATTTTTTAAATTGAAAAGTTCACCTTTACTAATGTGACGCTAAGAGTTGTCATTCCCAAGGCAACGGTGATGAAAAGATAAGCGGAATGACTGCTTTGAATAGTTCTGAGGTAACTGCTTTGAGGTCATTAAAACCGGACCAGTAGATCGTCGTCGATAAAAAATTCAATAATATACATGTAAGACACATGCAAGTACACAAATTAAATTCTCTCAAAAGTATTGAGATTATTCTGGATATTGTTTGAGAATTTTCAAGAATACGTGTTAGGCAATTGTTGTGCTATAGCACGGTAAATGTTCAATTAATGAAATAAAATCATTGATACTATTTATCAGCAATTAAACGAATACGTCACATTATGGTGTTTGAATTATATATTTTAATAAAACAAATAAATCTTTTTATTCGTAAGAATATTACTTTTAAACGGTGGTGCAACCCGCTTTTTAAGAAATAAGATTATTGGGAATATGTTTAAAGGGAATAAGAAATAAGCTAAAAATGGTTAGCTAAGAAATATTTTGGCAATTGTAGTACTGACTTTGTAGCATATTGATGTCCTCGAATCGAATGAACCACTCTTTCGTAAATCTTATCCTGCACGATACTCGTTTCACTGACAATGGAAAAATCTAAAATCGCATTCTTGAAACGATGTCTGAGAAAAAATTTATGTTCTTTGCAATTCCAAACTAGAATTATTTGATCGAAGTGATATTTCTTTTTTTTTTTTACCTAGCCACTGCTAACTGACCACAAGCGTGTTGCACAATGTACATGTAACTTGTATCGCAGCCAATATACACGAGACATGTTGAAATAATCGTACACATCATATGGAAGCTTATAAACGTACGATACATTTAGTCATTGATATAATAGTAAGCTGGAAAAATGTACATTAAATCTCGCGTTTCGTTCATTGGTGAAATTATATCCAAAACAATTGGCGTTGAAGATAATTGAGGAAAACTTATAGCACAGCAGATGCAAACTCCTGTAAATTGATTGCAGCGATGTATAAAATGAATTATAATTATAATAGATAAAAAGACGAATTTTCGGTATGATTTATCCTACCGAAATACAACCAGGAAAAGAATACTCCCTTTTTGGCATACTCGATCATAATATCCAATTCATCATTTAGTCTATCAGTTGACCAATCCTTCCAAACAGCGTTAAATAACATCTTGTACTGCAATGTAATCAATCTCTTGCAATCAAAATATATATATAAAGGTATGAAAAACTCGATAGGTCGTACTTCTCGTCTTTTCTATACAGCAATATTTTTGCTAGCGCACATTAAATGGATATGCAGACTAATATTAATCGTGTTCAAATAGTGGTATTTCTTAAAGAACATTTTGGATTTATCGCCATCATTTTCATAACGCTTATAACTTCGAATCTATACACTTCGTAAAATGTTTCATACCAAAATCCTTCTTTGTAATCTCTGAGTGACGTGAAAGTGGGAAACTCAACAAGAATCAGCTTACTATATTTCACCATGTGGTTTTTATATAAAACGTAATATGATAGAATAGTAATAGAAAATGTAAAATGAAACAAGCATGTCCTTTACCTCTGCAACGTTGATAATGTAATTCCCTTCCTTTATCAGTGCCCCGACTACCGCATTAAAAAAACATACTTGCTCTATTAGGGTATTTAGGCTAAAGAAACATATTACGTTTACCATCTGCAATCAATGATCGATTAATTTAACAAAAAGGAAATTCTCGCACTAATAAACATTGTCAATCCAAAAAATATTCAAGTACTAACGCATATTTGATTTTCACGTTTCATATCATTCTTAATTTTGGTGAGAGTAAATTCGAAATTGTTTTGAAGTGAATAGAAAGAATTAAATGAATTTTTAAATAACCAATGTTCATAGTTCTAATATTTAGTAACATAGCCTTTTTATTTTATTACACATTTTAATCGTTCCATAATCTAATTATACTAACAGTCGTAACGACCTTTTAATAATCTTCTAATAACCTTCTAATAATCAATAATAATAATTCTAATCATAATACTAAATATGATTTTTCTAAGATATTCTGCATTTATTTTTTCTCATTTGTTTTGCGATCTTTTCTCAGTTCTTTTCTGCTTGTTACTGATGTTTCATTCTGCGATTTAAATTATAAATTTTCTATTGAATTAAAATCTGGGGGCTAAGGAGTGTACGACTTAAGAATAATTATAAAGTAATTGTAGTAGTTATATGTAGTAATTACAGTAATTAAAGTAATAATTATAAAGCAATATGTTTGGCATAATTGTCCTGATAAAATTAGCATGTACTTTGAATTCCTGCACACTTTTAATGTCACACTGCAATAAGCTTTCCTTAAAAAATACTAATGTTTAATTTTGTCCATGATACCTTCAATAAAAACGAGATTCTCTACACCCCGCTCAAAATACAGTACCAAACCATAACATCCACCAATAAATTTAAAAGTGGATTAAATTTTTTTGGATTCAATGCTGTATCCCGGTCAGATCACACCATGTTTCATTCATTCGAGCTGTAAATGTCTGCCGAAATAATGCCGTATGAACGTGCTCCCTATGAGATGATTATTCTTTCTTTGATTGGTATAGTAGCATTGAGCGAGCGACGATTAAAACAGGCAAACACTATCTCTGTACTTGAACTTATACTTAATTTAATACATCTGACTACTACTAATTCATCCACTCGTTTCTTTATCAAACAAGTCCACATGTTATACACCTCAACTGTCTTCTCAAAATTCCACAGCTGTTGCCAGAGATCTCGTTCCTTTTTATTTTCCGCAGAATTTCCGTTTCTCTCGGTCGTTTAATATTTATATTTATTATTTATTTATTCGTGGTTGAGCACTTCACGGAATTGAGCTAAATCTATCTTTTCTTTTCTAACCTTCTGACAATATCTGCTACGGTGCTCTTTTTTCAATTAAGCACATTAACAATTTTCTCGCGATGAGATACAACAGGTTCAGTCCGGAGATCAAACGAAATATTCTTGTCTTCACGCAAAGTCGGTATACCAATTGACTACACAGTAACAAACTTGATGAAACCCGTTTATAAAGAAACACTATGTTTCGAGTCAAACGCTTTCAAGAAAATTGCGAAAGAAAATTGCGATGTGTCTGAACATTTTTGTCACGCTTAAATTGAATACGATCTCTCTTAGTTTCTAATATTGTTTAATTATATTATGTTAACTAAAAAACTTCATCCAGATTTCAAAGTATTAGGTTATTCCAAAAGTTTTTTTCATTTTATAAGAAAATAATAGATGCACAACATTTTTTGTTTTATATTATTTTATTGAATTATGTTTGTATTGTTTCAATAGAACAAAATGATCGTACATAATTCAATAATATAATATAAAACAAAAAGACATCTGTTATATCCTTATAAAACGAAAGAAACTTCTAAAACAACCTAATACAATAAATGATCTATCAATAAGAATATTTTCGAATTTATTAACAGAGATATAACACGTCAGAATCAAATGTGCGTTAGTGTGCGAATATGTTGGGGATTCACTGTACATAATGCATTAAACAAATTTAGAATTTTGCGAAAAATTCGGGGAACGTCACAATGCTTGTGTGTGATTACTAATGCGGTGCGTTTATTAGTATAGTAGGTAAATAAATATGCATCAATAAACCAAAGTTTCTATAGAGTACAGTTGATTATAAATTAATATTTACGTACCTGTGTAACAAGAGATAACACACTAATGATATATATAATTATTCGTGTGAACAGTTTCGAAAATTTACTCTGATCAGACCAAATTCCAGCGATCATACTGCATGTCTTCACTACTTTCAGATACTTTTTTTCTATCGTCGTTTTGTTCATAGTAAAATGAAAAATGACATCGATATTACACAACTGTATGTACGACTGACAAGTGAAGAATGGCAGTAAAGTTTGTTAAATGATTGATATTGACATGTATACTCCTACTTCCTTTCAGCCATAAAAATTTATCGGAATGACGCTCGTAAATAATGCGTACTTGCTGCTATCGTGACCCTCGTAAAACGGAATGACGATTTAATTATTCATTCCTCCCTGTTAAGTCTGTGCCTCTAATGTATACCTTAACAACCTTTCACAAAACCTATTCCTATATACCTTTCATTCCTATACCTTTCACAAAAAAAGAAAAAAACATTTCGAAGTATTATTCTCGAAGCTATTTTGTCTGAAAGGTCAATTACGATTAATAAAAATTGACTTAAAAAGAATAGATACTATAGTATCGATATACCGTGAACCAATTTGAATAATTAAAAGCATGGGAAAGCTTTTTGGCCATGAGACGTAAAAGGATAAAGTATAGCTGAATATCAAAGTGAACTATGCAGATTTTGAACTCGTTATCTTCATCATCCAGCCACGAATATCCAACATACGTTTTGTCTTCCATCTGTCTTCTCTCCGCAAAAAAGTACCACGAGCTTCGTACTTAAAGCTGTTCTACTCCCACAGCCCACATTCCAGGTTAATACTTTGCAACGAGATTAATGTGTGTATGAATATTCAACCTCTTGTCATGATTAATACTAATATTTTTCTTAGTGTTAGTGGTGCTACCATATTACTTTAAAAAATGCCGAAACTAATTGGTCACATAAGCTAAATCATACATAATTTCTGTATGTATTGTACGTATTATGCGAAACATTTTAGAATTTCATTAACATTGTAAAGGGACATATTGGTAACATCTGAAACTAATTTAAAAAAATATATGTATGGAGTTACAAAGAGTTTACTGCAAACAAATATTTAATATGACATTAATATGCAGCCTGAGATATATATGTCGGGTTTACCTTAGAAGTAGGGTTAGGGGCGTGAAACGAATCTCCCTTTGGATTACACATTGTCGTCATGCAATAGAGAAGACATTGACTAGTGCAAATATGATTATCATAGAACTGGACAAGTAACCGTGGTAATTAGATACTCAAGAAACTAATGACAATGATCCTAGGTTCAATAACAAATCCGCGGTCGACGGGATGATAGGTGAACGTGCTCACAAAATCTAAGTCGGACGCGTAATATTCACTGATCGTAAGGTGTTACTCTATTCGTCGATGGGACCGCAAGAAAGAATGACTTTCCGTCCCGACGATGCCACAGAGGAAAACTATGATGGGGTGTGTCTAAGGACACGAGATCATCGGATTCGTCGGGGATAGCCTTCGTTCGGAAAGTAAGGAAAATTGACGTTGCTGCTAATTGGTCAATCTCCATATCGGTAGTTAGAAAAAGTTGCTAGCCGCCCTTAAGGGAAAGTTGCTAGTGGGAGACGTCGTTCGTTGAAAAAAATAGATCTCCCCTATCTTCCCGTAGTTGGGACAAAGACTGTTTGTCTGTTGAAGGACTAGCTCAAGCTAGCTGAACATGTACTGCGGAGACGCATCGACATCTGGCAATCATCTTACTCGAAGAATAGGGTCTGCGTGTAGCGAGCCACGGGACAGAAACCGTTGGAATGTTTACTGTCACGTGCCGCCACAAGTATTTCTTTTAAGGAGAGCTATAGGATTACTCCATACCTTTGTTAGACAAAGCGTTCATCCCGTGACCGCGGCTGGCTGTCGCCTCAAGCCCAAGCTCATTATCACAACTCTCGAACAATTACAATCGGATTGAATAACTACAATTGTTTAATTACAGCTATAGTAGACTCTAGATTACAATGTTGCGGGATTATCCAAAATTCCAAAGGCTCCGGTGTTCTTTCATCTCCGACATATATATATCTTTATATAGACTTAAAATTTTAGGAATGTAATCGTGATTGTTAAGATTCGTAACAGCGTGAATGAAATTTCAAAATGTTGTATATGGTACACATAATATATTCACAAAAAGTATCCACAAGTGTCCAAATATTTTTGTATGTTTCTGTACGTAGAAACAAAATTATTAATTTTTAATTGATTATTTCCATAATACTCGTATGTATATCGTGTATCGAGATTACATAAGAACAGTTTTATTAAGTTATTCTACAATATCGTAGTGATATTGATAAAACGATCGCTCTCAATAATGCGTCTACTGTGAATCACTGGATATCGATCCGTTTTTCATGTCGATCTCAACACTGTATAATATGAAACGCATAGTTTTATCACCTGAAATTTACCAATATTGTTACAGCGGATGTAATTATTGAAGATAACATTATTGATACATTACTTCTGAAAAGCTTTGCATGTTCAATTGTATTAAACTGCCGGCAGTTAAATAGCATGGAGTTAGACTTCGCCGCAACGCTAATATGTATAATGCTTGCGTTTTTGTACTCATCTTGTACCATGATGCCTCGTATCTACGAATTTCATTATAATCTATAAATTAATATTATATTAATAAATGTTAAATATAAACATTTCAGTCGTACAAACAACCATTCGAATGAAGCGAAAATAAAATAGAAGTTTCTTGTTTACACGACTCAATAGCAAGCATGATTATTTTATACTTATTTTAATTGGGAAAGGACAATTATAGAGGACAATGTGAAAAATCATAAATGAATAAAGAACTAGCAAATTACGTAACATGCTTTACACTGTATAGAAATACATGCATATTCATAATTTGTTACTCTTTTACGTTATTAATAAGCCAAGCAAGTGGTTGATAAGATTACAAGTAATGAGAATGTTGTTATAATGTATGTTATACTTACATTGCATCGTAAATCTCATCGGACGAATTTATGACAAACTGACCCTGCATCGTTAGGTAGAACAGATGCAAGAATTGAATAATCAGAAAGCTGGTAAACTTATAAAAATCCATACATATTTCCATCGCAGCGATCTAATTTCAAACAATGATAGTCCATTGACGAATCATATTCAACGATACAAAGTCGATTAAAAGAAGCTCACCTGTACCATCGTAATACTAACGCACAAGACTATTATGCCCATACACATAAAAAGATATGTAACGTGTGCGCTCTCAATTTTTTCCAGAAACCTGTTTTACAAGTAAAATCAAAGAAAATATTTCTTGATTACAACAGAAGTACTTCAGAAAAATACATTAGAAATGAAACGTAATACCGAAATAGGGCCAAAAAATGTCAGTCGCTTAAAAAGTTGTGAGAGGATTAATTTTTGTTTCAATGGGAGATAATTATTACCAAACATTCAAAAGATTTATTAAAAACTGAAATTATAAAGGATATCTATCTAATTCAATGTTGACGATGGTTGAAAGTAATTGAGTATCAAAAGTAACCAAAAACAATTTCCGTCGCCCATAATGATTAACATTAACCGAAAATAATTAAATCATTTATCATGGTTATTCGCACCCAAAGTCATTAAAATTAAAATATGAATTCTTATATCATATGTTTTTCAATTTACGTTATAAGTCCAGAGACCAAAAATATATCCTTAAGATTTGTGAGAAAAAGGTTATTGACAAAAAATAAATAAAATCGTTGAAATAACAGGCAGCGTTCACTAAATCTTGAATAAATTTAAAAAAAATACACGATAAAAAAATAATTTTAAAGCATTACGAATAACCGTTATAAATAATCAATGTTTTTTTTGTTTTAGCGACAACCATTATTTATGAGAGGATTCTTTTTTGGTTCCTGATGATCATCATGGATAAAAGAATTTCATTTTGATTCCCGATGACTATTATACTACTAAAAGTGGTCGAACGCTGTCTTGCATGAACCGCACACATTTTCCACATAAATTACTGATCACTACATATTGCAATATTGACATACATACACGTGAAACAAAAACTGAAGAAAAATTGCATTTATCGCGTTGAATTTTAAGTTTTCGTTTTCGTTGTTGGTACTATCTTTACAAGGCAGTTTAACCATTTTTAAACACATCTGGTGAAGAGCCTGTTCGTGTTTTCAATAGGCATGCCCAACAATGCTTCTAAAAGATACCTCAGATATCTGACTGTCCCTATCTAATTTCGGGAAAATGATACAAAGAAAACGAAAGCGTTGGCGAAGAATATCATAAATTTTTTTCTGAATGAACTCTTCACTACTACCTTGTTACGTAACATATTTTAACGATTTTAGAAATTTGATAGGAGGATAAAACACTTCTGGAAGGACAGAATCATTTCGAAAACCAAAGAGAAATATTATGGGAATTGTACAAACATAAAGTTGCACTAAATTGTAAATTTAGTATAGGTTTAAGTTATTCTAATGTAAATTTCTTTAGGTCTTTTCATTTTTAGTTCTTTGAACTTTTTTATTCTCTTTATTTTTGTATTTTTTGTTATTTTTTAAATCTTTTTTATTTAGTTCCAGTACGAGTAATTTAGATGTGTAATGTGTGCGGTGCGTGTTGTATCTATCGTGCTTATTGTGTATTTTGTTTGGAAGAAAACACAGACTATATTAAGTTATGTTTACTGTAATATAAAACTTTTGCTATTTTCGTTACGACTTTTCTGTTAACAGGGAACACACTCGCAGTGGGTGTGTGATTCTTCTCTGGACACCCGCGAACGGGATGATCGCGATGCGTGTGTTAAATTTGTATAAATATTAATTATTTATGAAAGGAAAGGATTACAAGAAACTACTCGAAAATTTCATGAGATGGATTTCGATATGTTGTTATAGATGTTAATGAGTAGGCAGGTATTGCAAAACATCACGAAGAATGGTTTGAGTTTCAAATGTCATAATCTTGTTCTCCATGACTTGTATGAAGTAAGCTGCAGCCCATGTATCGTTCAATTTGAGGATCCCTGTGCAACCCGCTACCGAGGTTGACCTACTTTAGTTCTTGTAAGAAGGTTTGCCTGCGCAGAGGGAGATTTCCTAATTTTTAATTGTCAATAACTAAAAAACAAAGCTCAAAAGGCAATTCTGTATTTATCATTTTCATTTTACTTTAGCTGCAAAAATCACTTCTTAAATTTTTTTACATCTGTAGTTAAACATCCTGTATATGAGAGAATACAGATGTTTTTTTTGTCACCAGTAACCATTATTCATGACGGAATTTTTTGTTGGTCATAGATAATCATTATGGATGATAGAACTTCTTTTACCAATAATCCTTATCGAATCGTTATCGACGAAATTCATTTTTGGCTACTTTCGGCCATTGTTCGTTTCCATTAACATTACTGATATCCCACAAGTGATCGAGAATTGTATTTATCCCTTTAGGTACGGCTGAATTTTGCGCTGAGCTATTTCTTTGTACGACAGAATTTGACGCGAATTACACGTAAATGATACAACACTGCAATGTGTGACAAATAATACTGTTCCCTAGCACATCGGAACGAAGTTTTTGATAACTAAATTATAATTCTTCTTAAAGATATGATGCATATACTTTAACTTTAATAATGTGCCAAAGCGTGCAGACGTGTCTCTAGTGCCCAGTGAAGTTCGAAAACAACACGTGCCGTCCAACCGTCGAAAGTGAACACAGCCAAGTGTTTCCTATCTTTTGGGGAGAAGAAAATCCCACGCACCTAACCCCAACCCGAATACTAGCCTCATAGCCTCACGACTAGTTATTCATTTTGAATCAACTAGCTCGATGATGGCCCAGCAATCACGACCAGGCTCTCCTGAGCAAATTCACAACTACCCCGCGCTACCTCCTCCGTGGCAAAAGTGCAGCAGATCTCCCCGTACCAGTGACTCCAATAACACAAAAAAGCGAAAAATAGAAACACCTAAATCAAACACGATCGACATCTAGTATGGTTCTTGGTGTCGGGTACTTTCCTGAGATTTAGAATCATATACAGCACCCGGGCATCCCTAGAGCCATTGGAGTTGGGATACGCCCAACCAGCGCACATGGTACCGAGTACCTATGTTACCTCGATTAGTTAGGCCTGCAGGGGCTTTCACTCGCCTCAGGTGAAACGGGGCCCTTTCCAAGCCCTTCCGTCTTCCGGGACGGTATCCGGAGCAGGTGGGACGCTGCTCACCCGCCGAAGGCCATTCGGAGGAACCATGTCCCCCTTAAATCGGCCCTCTTGCCAGCACTTGGCCACAACCACTGCCACCACGAGTCCATACCCATAATTGGCCGAGCAGAGGGCTCGCTACACCCTCTGGGCTAACGCTCGACCGCCCGTGGTACCATTCTTAGTCAATGGTGGGACTGTTCGCTGTGGATGTACCGCCACGTCTCTGCTGCACGGCTATCCTGCTAACCGTCCTCGACAGAGCCAGATGGGACTCACGTAAGCGGGAGTTGAGGAAATGTACCTCGGCGGCTCTCCCGACGGTCCCACCCTTCGCTTCAGGATCGTGGGTGCGCTACTACCCAAGGCTCCGTGGGGAAGACTTCGTCTTACACCACGGCAAACCTTCCTTGCGGTGTACATAGAGGACTCACGTAAGCGGGACGCTGTCCCGACGGTCCTCCCTGGCTGCGGGAACGTGGGTTTGCCAGCCCCCATAGACTCGCCAGAGCGAATCCTCCCTGCGGGAAAACACGATCGACACTCGGAACGAACAATCAACAATAAACACCCACAACAGGTTCGCCATATTGGAATCCACAAACGAAGCCATGGAAATCGCAGACCCGCCGCCAAACCAACATGCACAGAGAATCCCCTCTCCCCCACCAATATTTGTTGATGATCGACATCCAAACAATGATCAAGTCCTTAGAAAGAGATATCTCCAAGGAGGACTACAACTTAAAGATAAATAACAATAAAATAAAAATACTGCCGGCGAACCCAGAAGCTTATAGAAAACTCACGAAGATACTTAGGACCCTGAACGCCAATTTCCACACCTACCAACTCAAACAGGAAAGGCCTTTCCGGGTGGTCCTACGAAACATCCACCACTCAGCAGACATCGACGACCTAAAATGCGAGCTATTAAAACTCGGCCACGAAGTCATCAACGTCAGCAACATAAGGCATAGAGTCTCGAAAGACCCGCTATCTTTATTTTTTATCGACATAAAACAAAAGCCTAACAATAAGGAAATTTACAACATCAGTCGTCTAATGAACTCAATAGTAAAATTCAAACCACCGCTTGCCAAAAAAGAGATAGTTTAATGCAAAAGGTGCCAAAGGTACGACCACACGCAAAAATACTGCAACCATACATTCCGCTGCGTTAAATGTGCAGGTACACACCCCACTGACCAATGCAGTAAATCACCGGAAACCCCAGCGAAGTGCATCCACTGCCAAGGTAACCATCCTGCCAACTACAAAGGCTGCTCAGCCTACAAAACCTGGTACACAAACAAGTACCCTAAACTCAGAGCAAAAGAGGTAACCAACCAAATACCCAGCCCGCCGAAATTCACGACTACCCCAATCCTCTCAACCAACCAAATACCCAGTCCTACTAAATTCACCACAACCTCAACCTCCTATGCCCAAGCAGTACAAGGCATCCAAAACAATCCGAATAGCCAAAGGGATCTTTCTCAAAATAGTGCCCCAATTCGCCTAACACAGACAACGTCTCTAGGCTTGAAAAGCTAATAGAGAAACAATCGGAGCAAATAGACAACCTGCTATCGCTACTAACACTCATCATGGATAAGTTAATACGCCCCGACGCAAAATAAAACCAAGACGCATAGCTCTTTGGAATGCCAACGGTCTAGCGCAACACAAATTTGAACTAGAACTCTTCCTAAAACACCAGCAAATCGACGTAATGCTCGTATCGGAAACCCACTTCACCGACAAAAACTACCTGAAAATAAATGGTTACAAATTCTACCATACCCAACACCCCAGCGGAAAGGCCCACGGCTGCACCGGCATCATAATCAAATCAAGCATTAAGCACTACGAACTTCCATCATTCCAGAAAGACTACCTCCAAGCAACAAAAGTAGCAATAAAAGACTGTCATGGTACAATCACCACTTCAGCAGTATACTGCCCTCCCAGACACGCCATCGCCAAAGAAGACTTTGATAACTTCCTGGACACTCTGGGCAATAGATTCATAGCTGGAGGAGACTATAACGCCAAACACACCCAATGGGGCAGCAGACTGGTCACAGTAAGAGGCAAAAACCTCTTAAACAGCATAATAGCCAACAACCTCAACTACCTTACCACATACGAACCCACATACTGGCCCACAGACACTAACAAAATACCCGACCTTCTTGACTTCTTCGTAACTAAAAATATCTCATCAAGACACGTTCAAATCAACTGCTCTGCTGATCTCTCCTCTGATCATTCCCCCGTGATAGCAACAGTCAGTTCAACAATTATCGAGAATACACATAATGGCTCCATTCACAACCAACACACCAACTGGCAGCTCTTTAGAGAAGTCTTCACTCACTCAACTTCAGCCTTAATTTCACTAAAAACCAAGGAAGAAATCGAAGCAGCCACGGAATACCTAAACACGAGCATAATAAACGCTATCCGCCTCTCCACACCGACAAAGACATCTGTCAGCAAACATGAATTTCCTCATTACATATTAAAAAAAATAGCAGAAAAACGTAGACTAAGAAGAGTATGGCAGACCCATAGAACACCGGACGACAAACGAAAACTAAACAACGCAACTAGAAAGCTAACCAAAATCATCAAAAATTACAAAAATGACTGCTTTCATAAATATCTCGTCAGTTTGTCCCCCACAGCCGACTCCGACTACTCACTATGGAAGGCCTCCAGGAAACTCACGCGCCCCCCACAAATAATCCCCCCAATCCGCCGTCCGCAAGGTGGATGGGCGCGTAGCCCTATAGAAAAAGCCGACCTGTTTGCTAAATACTTGTCTGAAGTATTCAAACCCGATTCCTCCAAAGCTGCCGCGGACGTTACTGAATACCTGCACACCCCCTTCCAAATGTCCCCCCCCCCCGATTGAGCCCTTCACATCTGCAGAGATTATAGAAACAATCAGTCGCCTAAATCCCAAGAAAGCAGCAGGGCACGACCTAATAGGCAATAAAGCAATCAAGGAACTTCCCATAAAAGGGATTGCACTCATCACATCGATTTTTAACGCGATCCTTCGCCTTGAACACTTTCCTAAGGCCTGGAAAATCTCACTGATTACCCCCATCCCTAAACCCGGTAAACCGATATATGAAACTAGCTCCTATCGCCCAATCAGTCTTTTTACCTACCCTGTCTAAACTATTCGAGAAGATGCTCACGAATCGACTCCTTCCATTCCTAGAGGATTTGAAAACACTCCCAGATCACCAATTCGGCTTCCGAAAACAACATTCAACAGTAGAGCAAATCCATCGTATAACCCATACGATCAGCCAAACCCTTGAAAAGAAAAAAATATTGCTCAGCGGTATTCCTAGACATCCAACAGGCATTCGACAAAGTATGGCATGAAGGGTTACTATACAAGCTTAAAAAGATCCTACCTCACCCCTACTACTCCATCCTAAAATCCTACCTAACCAATAGACAATTCATGGTTAAATGCCTAGACGCCACTTCCGCAACATTCCCAATAGAATCCGGCATACCCCAAGGTAGTGTCCTCGGACCCCTACTGTACTCCATCTACACTGCCGACTTACCTATATCAAACGAGATAACAATAGCAACATTTGCTGACGACACAGCGCTATTAGCTACCCATGCAGACCAGGTAATTGCCTCATCCACTCTCCAGCGAAGTCTCGATTCCATGGAAAAGTGGTTTCATAAATGGGGCTTCAAGATCAACGAAAAAAAATCCACACATGTAACCTTCACGCTCCGAAAACAAACCTGCCCCCAGGTCACCATCAACAACACAATAATTCCTAGCAAGGACTCAGTCAGATACCTGGGCATGACCCTGGACAGGAGATTAACCTGGAAAAAACACATCATAGACAAAACGAAGCAACTAAAGGACAAACTAAAAAAACTCTATTGGCTCACGGGCCGACGCTCCAAACTAAACATACAGAATAAAATTACCCTCTACAAGACCGTAATAAAACCTGACTGGACCTACAGAATCCAACTATGCGGAACAGCAAGTAACTCCAACATCGAAATACTACAACGCTTCCAATCGAAAACGCTAAGATCCCTAATTGATGCACCTTGGTATATAACCAACGAAACAATTCACCGCGACCTTAAGACACCCACAGTCAAAGAGGAAATAGCAAAATACAGCGACAGATACAGCAAAAGAGTCAACAAACACCGAAACCCCTAATCACTGGACTACTTGATACGACGGACCAGATTCGCAGGCTGAAGAGGCACTACCCGCTAGACCTAAACGCTAAATTCAATTAGTTATCTAAATTAAGCAATATTTACTTATTTATAATACTTACTTATAAATTATACTTATCTATAATAAGCATTAACTTATTATAAATAATCAGCAATGTCACTGCGCCACGCCAGAAAAATTACTGAAAATTCTCAACGCGAGAATTGATTGTAATTTTAATAAATAAAAAAATAAAAAATTTTAAGGTTGAAGATTCTAAACAATTATAAGGGCATGTTAGTAAGAGCATCTAATAACGGTATATTTATATTAACGAGAAGCAACAATTGATACCTGTCACTGGCGTAAAGATTATATATTCTGTCTGTATATTGTTAACACTGTTATAAAACTGTTGTGAGGGCAAGAGAAGTGTGAGGCAAGACAAATGAAAGAGATCATTTAGTTCAAACGATGAGCGAATGAGCCAGTAGGATGAGCTAATATAGTGGCGCATCGTAATATAATAAGATGACATCCGCGAAAGCCACTATAGTGGCGCATCGTACCTAAGAGGTTAAAGCTCTTCTATCCAAATGTTAATAAAAATTAACGATAGTCGCAAGTAATCAAAAAAAAAAATTCCGCCACCGATAATGGATATCAGTACACAAAAAAAGAATTCTCTCATCTATAATGGTAGTCGCTAAGTAAGAAAAATTTCGTTAGTCGATAATGTTTATCGGTAACCGAAAAAGAATTCTTCCACGTATAATAGTTATCGGCAACCATATTTATGTTGATCATATATTGCGGGTATTCGTAAACAAAACCAGATAAACTTATCTACTAATTCTTATACTGCAATCTTTAGTCATTTTGTTTATAACTGTCTCTGGTTATAACAGTTAGAAACGCTGGCTAATACTGACATTATTGCCCGTTGGTGCCCCTGTATAGAGAAGCGTACTCTGTCATATGTCTCCTTCGCCTTCTTTTCAGAAATCTTCGTATTGAAAGAAAAGTCATTGATAGCATTCTTGAAGCGATATCTAGAAACAGTACAATTTATTCGATAACATTTAAAATATGGAGGAAATTTTCGATTTGCTTACCCAGCCACAGTCAACAGTCCGCAAGCATGCTGTACGAGGACCATGTAACAAGTGTCACAACTGACGAATACGATTAGCACCACATATATAGCGAGGCCCAGATATATTTGAATGTAGTAATAATATTTGAGGTCATCCTCGACAAAATAGTATGCTGGTATAGTGTATAACATGGGTGGCGATGTATTGTGTGGTTTTATCATGTGTATCAGACGCATTGTCCATGGCAGTTGTACGAAAAGGAATGCGCATATACACGCGTTTACTGAAAACAAATGGTTACTATCTTAATTCACTACGGATATTTATGCAAATACATACCTATTGTTGCAAACATATGTAGAAGGACAGGACATAAAAAAAGATTTGTGTCACTCATGAAATTGCAGAGCATTGAGTGCTGTTCTTTGGACATATTCTATTTTTCTATATATTACGTGCATTTCATGCATTTTAGCAGCTCTGAGTTAATACATAAATATTCGTATTCTATTAATTAAATTACAAAATGTAAAATAATGAACAGTGTGGACAGTCGGCACCCATTTTTATATTATTCCTGTCAAGTATTTTATCTTCTAATAAAAATATCACGAAACGACAGCGGCTTGTTATTCATTACGTATTTTTACATCGAAAATGCAAGTTTTCAATATTAACCCTTCAAATTTTCTTATGCATTTATTGAATAATCGCGGCATTTTACTTATCTATATGAGTATTAGCCAAATCAATCTGTTGTATAGTAATGAGATTGTCGACTAAAGTTGCGATTGACCTTTGCAAGTACATATTTCAACTTACCAAAGTAGAACATCGCAAGAATGCTTCCTCTATTAGCGTATGTCGTCATAATGGAAAATTCTTGTTTCAATCGATCGATTGCCCAGTCCTCGGACATATCATTCAAAAGGGACTTGAGCTATAATATTTATAAGATTAGTATGCAAACTGAAAGAATCTTGTCATAACTGACAAGTACTTTCTTACCTTTTCGGCGTTCAGAACATAGTTACCATGCTTTATGATCATAAGAATTGTCGCACCTATTAAGGACGACTGCTCTATCACGACTTCCAAAGTACCTATATGTACGACTCTTGCTACCTTGGATTAAAGTTAATGGTCTATTCTTAATTATTTTTACCTCTATCTTTAGCCCTTAAGAGTTATTATCAAGGTAATCGCGATGATGTTATTTACATCTTTTTATTTTAGAAATCAATCGTTTAAACTTCAAACAAATGCAACTTTTTTATTATCCTTCATTATTTTATTAAAAGTAACAATGTTCTCTTTCGAGTGATGTCAAAAGAATAGTTCGCTTGGTGTGAAATTTTATAGCATAATAATTATAACACCTAATTAGTGGGTTAATCGTGTCTTCCTAAAATTATCTACGGTATCCAAGAATTTTTTTTATACGATCCTACAGGACCCCTTCTTTTTTGTTTGATACAACTCTTTTAAAATCGAGAGTTACGTTTTGAAATGAAAATCATTAGGACTATCTATGGATTTTATTTGTATTTCATACCGGCTATAACAGAGGAGCAATGGAAAGTGATTTTGCGTTACTATCATAGAACGTTTTGTTACCAATATGGTGTTGTAATATTGGTGAATTGTTATATAAATTGATAGATACGTACCTGTACAACGACAAACGATCCCATGGTAATATGTACCATGGCCTACAAAATGAATTTTACGTGTATTTTGATCTGGCCAAATCCCGCCCAGTTTCGCAAATATTTTCGTTATTTTCAAGAATCGCGTCTCTAATGTAGCTCTGTTCCATGCCAAATGCTTGATCTCAATCAACTCAACGCTCGACAACTCTGAAGATCATTACTAACACACTGTAAATGGAACCTTATAATGTATGTGAAAAATGTATAAACGATAAAGTTCTCCCATTCTTAAATTACAGTTAATCATACGTCACTAATGCAACGTATATCCTCCATGCACTTTATAAATATTTAATCACTACATTTGGAGAAAAGAACCAGCAGCTGTTCTCATCAGCTGTCTCATCATTCTTATATTATGTATGTATGTCACAGATGTTGGAAACGAACGATATTTAGGTATACAATTGTATATGACAACATAGAGTTTTAGGTATACCGTGAAAAGCAACATAATGTAATGTAGTAGGTTGCAACAGACCAACGAAGACAGTGAAATTCTGAGTGTCTAGTTGTTTTCACAAACTTCATAATCGCAATTTTATTCCGTGTTGAAACTTCGTTAAGTAATGAGTAAATTCGAGAATAAGTGCACGAATAACAATTATTGTATACACTTCATTGGTGCAATGCATAATAAATTGATGTTTAATAATAAATAATCAATATATCACCATGATTTACAACCAATTTCATATAACATATGTCGGAGAAGGGTCAGAGATAGAGTTATGGGCGTTCGATAAATCTTCGTTGGGACTGGCCATCGTTGTGGATATAACAAGGGTACGATTTGCTGGACGAGCGTGGAAGTACAGGCTTGACAACCGCCTCGGTATCTTGAACGATCGCGATACTTGGCGATATTGGTCTTAGGTTCAATAACGAATCCGCGGCCAACGGGATGCTAATCTACTCGCACACTACGTTAACTCAAGCGTGTCGCACACGCGAAACGTAAGGCGTTACTTCTCGTCCATGGGATCACAAAAGAATGAACCTCTGTCCCGATGATG